>JBAMJV010000700.1:0-131919 GCA_037951105.1 Echinarachnius parma | reverse complement strand
GTTATTTTTTGGTGATATTTGACAACAAATTGCACTGGTCAAATTTGATTTAATACTTGATTAATTATGATAGACATAAAAATATGATTCTTCCTCTAACATTTGATACCACATTCATTCATTAAAGACTATGTTAAGGTTGCATAAAGCTCAAAATAATACCCCTCTGCATTGCTCATTGGTGCGTGCGGTTCGGAAATCTATGAATACGATATAATTACATACAGTGGAATCGGGCTGAGTTGCATTCTGACTGCGGGGGGGGGGGGGGGGGGGGGGGGCTTTGGACGAATGGTCGCGTTCCAGTCAACGCGACGCGACGCAACGCGACGCCCCCAACGCACCCTTTCGGCAAAACCGGGGGGGGGGGGCTTTAGACGAATGGTCGCGTTCCAGTTAACGCGACGCGACGCGACACTCCCGACCCTTTCGGCATAAGCCTTCCAAACAAGACACTGTCATTCTTACCCGTTGGTAGCGATGTGTAAGAAAGGAAAACCATCGATATGTCGGATATGCGCATCTGCGCCCGCCTCAATGAGAAGTTGTACACAGGAAAGATGACCATTTGTTAATGCCCAGTACAAGGGTGTGCTTCCGCCATCGTCATGTGAGTTATAATTTGAAGCGCACCGAGTTGAGCTTTCATTTTCATTTCCACCTCTATGAAAGAACAAAAAAAAAACATAAATTGTATTTATTTGCCAAAACCCATAAGCCAATTGAAGACAATAAACGCAATTGAACTAATCAGATGTGTGCAAGTAGTCATAAAATGTAATGGGGCTCTGTTGTTATACAACTCCTATTTCCTCGTTTTTATATACATTTCATTTATTCTTTTCCCGGACACCACTATGGATATTAAGCTTAAACGAATTCAAGTTTATTTGTAAGTTGGGTAATTTTGTGAAAAAACGGGCCTGATATGATAAAGATAATGCATCTAAAAAGTAGACACAAGGAAAGGGCTTTTGAATTTTACTTATCATGTAGACATGTGATGAATTTATCACTTCAGTTCAGAGTGCTAACATTTATGTTTCAGAAATACGGTATACCACAGGGTTAAACTCATACAATTGCAGGATTGCATGTTACTTACAAATCTTACATATGTGACCTTACACCACAAAACGACCGTTATGTCGCTGTGGTAGTTTCTCTTTTATTAGCTAAAATAGTCAAATTTTGTTCAAAATTTGAGATTTAGGATTTTAGTATTTCCTGAATAATCATATGTTAATCTAGCCTCTGTAACATGTTGAGTGTCGGAAATCATGTTTAAATATTATTTTTTCATCCAATAAATGTGATCTTATTACAGCACTTCAATGGAAACTGATCTTTTAAATGGCCTGTTTCACCCTTATTTCAAAAATGCTTCAGCCATATTCCAAATCTTTGGTGTTCATTTTGAGATAGTTTGCTTAATCCTAATATGACGAATGATATACCATTTTAAAGGTAATGACTTCTATTTTAATGTTTTATGAAAAGCAGCAAAATCAGTTTTCCCGACTTATTGGTCGTTTTGTGATGTAAGGTCACATATTAAGTCCATATATATGCAACGTATTTCCATGTGAATACAGAACATTTGTATTCCTTCTTCATTTCGATACTTTAACCGCTTAAGAATGTCATCTTTGAAAGTAGTCCAAATGAGCATGTTTTATACGATTGTTTTGTTTCTATGAGCATGTACTATGTTTACGTAGGAACAAATTTTATGCTGATCCTTTGTAAAGTATGATATAAACATAATTATGGCGTAAAAAGTTTCAATGAAACACATGAGATCAACAAAATTCCGATGGAATCGACCTCTTTATAGACATGCTTGTCACCTACTATGTATTGTATATTGTAAGCAATTTATTTTGGTTTAGTTTATAGTCTTTTTGGCGTGTTCGTATATATAATGTAAAGGTTAAAAGGCCTGTCGCCAAGAGCTCAATCAAAATAAGATCAATATAAGATATAAGAAATGTTAATATAACAAACCCAGCTTCCCGCTTGAAATATGCCTTCAGGAGATGGCGAAGACATTCTGTGTGTCCGTCCTGTGCAGCAACGTAGAAAGCGGTTTGTCCATTTTTAGCCTTTCCACAAATACAAACAGCAAAACATACCATGTAGCGATACAAAATATTGAGAATGTGCTCAGGTCTTAATCAAAAACTCGTATGAGTAAAGTTAAATAAATCAATTGTCACATAATACTGTACATTATCAACTATAACTCATTTTACATGCTAAATAATGATCCAAATATATAGTTCAGTGTATTGATACATCAAAACATAAACATGTAAAATACAAAACAAAGCAGTTGATGAACTGAAATAAGTTTTGTTTACACTAAGATTAAATGTAGTATAGAGGAAATAACTTTACAGCAACAGCATATATCTATAATAAACAAAAAACATATCGGTATATTATATCAAGAAGTAACCATAATATTCAAATCATTTAAAAAGGAAAGAAGAGTGATTGATATTTCGTTATAAATACATGAGAAATTTAATTTTGTTGGTATAGGCAAATTTAATTCAATGTATTACAGAGTGGGAATTTAAAGAAGAGAGAAGGTAGATGTACAGGTAATGCGAATATGAGAGTTGGAGTAATAATTCAAGTGAGGAACATCAGCTCTCTGTATTCTAATTTATTAAACAAAATCGTCATATTGAATTGAAAGACGTGTGAAATATGAACAACAAAACGAAGTACAATAAACCATATTTGTTTAGCAAAATATGACTGGATCGATGACGAAAGGGAGTCAGCAAGAAAGGAATGTTGTGCCGCTTGAAATTGAGATAGGTAAGCCGTTAAGCTTATTTTATTCGATTTCTGTGGCGGACAAACTAACATCCTTCCATAAAGGTAAAGAAACCGCAGTAAAACAGGCGAGTTAGCGTCCAAGTCCTGCTTTAAACTTCAGCCGTACATCACAGACGTCCATAACGGTGTGCATCCATCATGCTAACTGATTTGTACGTGTTTTACGCTTCACGTCATTCAAAGGTACGCTTCACGTCATTCGGAGCAAAGGTCACGTATGGTGTCTCTAAAGTGTTCAACTAAAATTAAATCGCTCCGCGAAACATCCTCCCCGCCCAATGAGGGAATTTTTTACCTCATTAATATCCTAAATCTAACTTATGCCACAGAAACATATTAAATTGTGCCACAGAAGTTATTAAATTAACCCTCGTATCCTTCTGCTGGGTAAATCACTGCGATTTTCGTGACTGGACGGCGGTATTCAGCAGTAGGTGTCTTAACTTTCACATTGCGTACTTTTCCGTCCGGTCCAGGGTATACTTGGATTACGCGGGCAATGGTCCATTTCCCACGTATTGCATTAGCGTCAGCCATCATAGCGACATCGTCCACACGAACATTACGGTGATCAACGTTCCATTTCCGCCTTGGTGCTAGTAACGGAAGAACGTCCCTGGTCCAACGCTTCCAAAAGGAGTCGACGATTCCCTGGACGAGCTCGACGCGATGCCTCGGATTTCTTGTTTCCCTGAACGGACCTTGCGCGACATCACTCGAGGCACGTCCTAACAGCATGTCATTAGGACTCAAGTAGTTCCCGTCATCTGGATCAGTCGGGATCCTGCCAATCGGCCTTTGGTTCACTAGATTGGCAGTTTCTAGCAGGCACGTGTAGAGTTCAAAAGGCGTTAGAGTTTGCTCTCCGATGGCCTTCTTTAGAGCAAACTTACAGCTTTTCACCAATGATTCAGCACAGCCGTTCTGATGTGGCGCACCAGGTGTGATGAAAGTCCATTCCGTGCCTTTTTCTGCACAGAATTCTCTCAGTTCATCAGTAGACCAGCCTTTTACCATTTCTCTTAGCTCACGCTCAGCACCCACGAATTGCGTTCCATTGTCACTGAAGATTTTTGCTGGCTGGCCTCGGACCGCATAAACTCGTCTCAGCACTTGGATAAACTCCATTGTAGAACAGTCCACAGCAAGTTCCAAGTGCACCGCCCTCGTGTTCAAGCATGTAAACAAGACCCCATAGTGTTTGGTGGTCTTTCTACGCCCAAACTTCACTGCAATCGGTCCAAAATAATCACATGCTGTATAGTAGAATGGCGGCGAATTTGGCGTCAGTCTTTCTTTGGGCAACTCGGCCATCTCTTGGGTTTCAGCTTTGTAATAAAATGCTCTGCATACAGTACATCTGAATTTTACTGTCTTTGCCAGTTTGTGTCCCTTTAGAATCCAGTACTTTCTCCTAACTTTTGCTGTGGTTACTGCTACTCCATTATGACCACTTTCATGCTCATGTCGTGTGATAAGAGTTGATATCCAATGATCATAAGGAAGCAATGCTGGGTGCCTCCTTTCAAAGGACATTTCAGCTCTGTCTACTCTGCCTCCTACCCTGATAATGCCTGTGTCATCTGTGTATGGACCCAGGGCTTTCAGCTCTCCCTTTTCAACTCTGGAATTTAGAGACATCTGGGCATCCCTGATCAGATAGCTTTCTCCTTTCTGCATGTCATTAGGTGTCAAAGTGTCATTAGTGTCTGTATCACTTTCATCATTTTCCTTCTTGCACTTTGATTTCAGCTTTCTCACAAACTTCAGCACGTAAGATGTCACTCTTACTAATTTTCTCCATCTGGAAAATCTTTTGCAGTCAATGACATCTTCTCCTGAATTAGTCACAGTTAAGACTGACTGCTCCTTCCGTCTTTCCTTTTCCACATCCGGTAGTTTCTCATTTACTTTGGCTTCTTCTGGCCACTCTGATTTTGGCTTGCTCAGGAAGTCAGGTCCATGCTTCCATCTGCCACTCAACTGATCCGCCTTTAACCCTCTAGATAGATCATCTGCAACATTTTCCTCTCCAGGTATATGCCGCCATTGGCTGGGATCTGTAGAACTTTGGATTTCCCGACTCTGGTAGAAACAAACACCTTGAAGCTCCTTGCTCTATTCCTAATCCATGACAATGCAATCATGCTGTCAGTCATGAATATTACCTCATTGAAATCCATTGTCATTTCAGTTCTGATTGTTTCATAGAGTCTGCTAGCTAGGACCGCTGCTTGCAGTTCAAGTCGTGGGACCGTCAACTGCTTCAAAGGGGCCACTCTTGATTTTGCTGTCAGGAACCGCCCCTCATAATTTCCTTCATCTGTTTCCCATCTCAGATAGGAACATGCACCAAAAGCGTCCATTGATGCATCACAAAAGATGCATGGTGTCGGTTTACCAACTGCATTCTTTGGGGTCAGGCATCTTTCAAACTTTACATTGGTCAGCTCGTTCATTTCTTGAAACAGCTTTCTCCATTCAGCCTGACTTTCATCTGATAGTTCAGCATCCCAGTCCAGGCCTTCCTCCCACAACTTTTGCAGTCCAATTTTAGCTCGAACTACAAAGGCAGCTGCATATCCAATTGGGTCAAATATACGAGCTACCCGACTCAGTATGCTTCTCTTTGTCAGTTTGTCGGTGTGAGCTGCATCATCCTGTAGTTTAACTTTCTATGTGAAGATGTCTGATTCATTCTCCCACACAACTCCCAGGACCTTCTCATCATTTACTGTTTCCAATAGCTTGGATTTTTCGTCTGCTTCATTCAGTTCCGGGGTCAGTTGTTTGTTTGTTTGACCTCCATCCTTTGACCTTGAAACCTCCATCAGCCAGTACTTTGTCAATGTCACTGCTCAGTTCCTTAGCCTCAGTTACCGTAGGTACAGATACACATATGTCGTCCATATATGTATTGTGTTTCAGTGCAGATGCTGCTTTTGGATACTCCTTCTCCCCTTCCTCAGCGGTTTTCCTCAGAGCCATATGCGCCATAGCTGGGGCTGGCTTGTCACCAAAAGTGACTACTTTCATCACATATACATCTGGCTTCTGTTCTTGTTTCATGTTTCTCCATAGGAAGCAATGAACATGTTGATCAGTCTCGGGTATCATCACTCTGTGATACATTTTTGAAATGTCGGCAGACAGGGCCACTTCATGCTCTCTAAATCTCAATAGCACCCCAAACAGGCTGTTGAGCATGTCGGGTCCCTTTATCCAGTAGTCGTTCAGTGACAGCCCTTGACATTTGGCTGAGGAGTTAAATACAATCCTAATGGGCGTGCTTTTCTTCTCGGGCCTGACTACGGCGTGATGAGATATGTAGTGTACAGGACCTGCATATGACTTTATCTCATTCTCGGACAGTTTCTTAGCAAAGTTCATTTCCGCCATGTCTTTAATTTGCTTGTCATATGCCTCTGCATGTTGTGGAGTTTTTGCCAACTTCTTCTCTGTTGCATACAAAATCCTCTCAGCTTGGTACTTGTTATCTGGGAGTAATTCTGGATCCTTGCGCCATGGGTATGGTACAAGCCACTGATCACCAACCTTCTTACAGGAGTCACCGATCAGCTTGTATTCGTTCATCTCCTGACTGCTAAGACCGTCTGGTTGGCACCGAGTAGGATCATGACAGACCCCCATAGATTCTGTGGTCCAAAATTCTCGTAAGTCCACCGGATTGGCTAACATGATGTTCAGTACTGTACTATTGTTAATCTGATGGTCTGCCGTAGCTCCAAACACTACCCAGCCTAAGGGTGAATGTCTTGCCATTAAACCCCCTTTCCACCGTGTTTCACCTTCATGCAGTTTGGCATGGTCGATTCCTAGTAAGACGTCAATCGATCCGCTTCCCCGGTGCAAACATTTTTCGTTCAGGTGGAACGTCTTTACCAGATCATCAATCTTCACCTCCGCAATGTCCTTGTTGATGCAATCTAGGCCAACCGCTGACACTCCGTAAGATTTGTTGTCATCTAGAGATTGCAGCTTCATCCGATACAGCTTTGTCTGTACTTCTTCTACATCACCACCCACCTTAGTAATGTTTATTGTTATCGGCTTGCCTTTCAGCTTCATTTCTTCTGCAATAGACTGCTTTATCAAACTTATCTGGGCTCCAGAATCCAGAAGGCAGTTGGCTGTTGAATTCTGATCTGGACCTTGAATTCTCACTGTTACAACAGGCAGGAGGGCTGATTTACCTGTAACACTTGCCACGTTTTCACTGGTTGTCTGAATTACTCTGTGAAGCAGGCCTGGGGATGATGGAATGAAGGACACTGGTCTCCGCTGATCTTTTCAGTGCATCTTTTACGTCTCTTGCATGTTCTCATGTTATGATCTCTTCCTGCTCTCTTAAGGCAGCTAAAACATGCGTGGTTGTCTTTCATTAGCTGGTATCTCCCCTGTTGGTTCTTTGAGAGGACCTTTTTGCATTGGTCCACCCAGTGATCAGATGACTCGCATATCCAGCACTTAAAGTCCGGCCGTTTCTGAGGCTTCTCCTCTTCTGAGATGTGACTCACTGATGCGGCTGAGCGTCCTTCTCTTGCCACCTGATGTACGGAGGCACCCTGCATAGTTCTACTATCTGGCCTCCCGTCCTGAATCGGTGCAGACGCCCGGATACGAGTCTGCAACTCCCTACTCATCCACTCCATTAGACACTTCAGAGATGGTGAATTCTGTTGGCGTAACCAAATCTTGCGGTCTTCATTGGTCAGCTTTTGCTCGATAATCGCCAACATGTGAGAATTGTTCATATCCTCCTCCTTGCCTACTTCCTTGAGGATGTTGTAGCTTCTCCTTACTAATCCGGCCAGTTCAATGAACCTAGCATCCTCACCGTTTTTCAAGTTCCTGAACTTAGTGATGTCATAGATAACAGCGTCTGCGATATTTCTAGCATCACCGTAAATAATGTCGAGCTGCTCCCATGCTGCATCGTAGTCTGTTCCTACACCTTGAATCAGTTCGAGCGGTTTACCCTGCAGACTAGTGCGCAGAATGGTGATGCAGTCCCTGTTCTCGTATCTTGACTCGATAAGATGCTTGAAGTCTGACTTGAAGGTCTGGTACTCTCTTACGTCTCCTGAAAAGCGTGGTAGCGTTGGCCTTTCTATCTGCACCTTACATGCTGTCGTTCTTCTAGCATCTGTCCTTGAGCTGTCATGCACGCTATCGTCATCTCTATTCTCTACATAGTCGGCAGCCTTCATCTTCATCTGCATGAAGGTTTTCATGCAGTTTTCCATCCAGACCTCTTCCGCTTCAAACTCGGCGTCATCCAGAACCTCACAGTAAGCGTCATGCTTGGCCTGCACTTCTTCATATCTCTTCTGAAGTTCACTGCAGCTCTCGTCTACCTCCTTGCTGGATCTGTCATTGTCCAACAGCTCCTGTAGTGCATTCACACTCCTTGTGAACTTCCCCTTTGCCGTTCTCCTCCTAACCTTCAGCTCTCCTGTTGTTTCAGGCATCTTGTCCCGAGAAATCGAATGTATGGATCGATGACGAAAGGGAGTCAGCAAGAAAGGAATGTTGTGCCGCTTGAAATTGAGATAGGTAAGCCGTTAAGCTTATTTTATTCGATTTCTGTGGCGGGACAAACTAACATCCTTCCATAAAGGTAAAGAAACCGCAGTAAAACAGGCGAGTTAGCGTCCAAGTCCTGCTTTAAACTTCAGCCGTACATCACAGACGTCCATAACGGTGTGCATCCATCATGCCAACTGATTTGTACGTGTTTTACGCTTCACGTCATTCAAAGGTACGCTTCACGTCATTCGGAGCAAAGGTCACGTATGGTGTCTCTAAAGTTTTCAACTAAAATTAAATCGCTCCGCGAAACAATGACTATGACAAATGGCATGACGGTCTTATATATAATTGACAACATAATATTCAAAAGCAAAATATGATCATGAATCTAATTAATTAAGAATATTATATCAATTCCTTGCATACTACCTAATTTATAATAACATAATGCAAAAAATGTCAATAGTGCAACATAAAAAAACAATAGACTACGTCCATAAATGTAGCTTTAACGGGAAAAAGGTCATTATCAACTGTGATTGTACCGGAAATAACGCAATAAATCAAATGAAGATGCAAAAGTGATGTACTAAAATATCAATAATGAATTATAGAAGATAAATACATGTATTTGCACATTTATAAGTGATTGCTTATAACTATGCTTGTAGCAAAGAAACATACCGAGAGAGTCTATAATTATAAGAAGCAATTTTAAATGTATTGCAGGAACCTATTGTGAGGATCGATTATTTGTAGAACGTTAAGATATTACTAGTTCTATTTATGTGTAAAGGCAATTACTTGTAATGAAATATCAAATATAACGGAAATCGAGAGATTATCGTTAACTTATTAAGTGATTGTGTTTAAAGGGCAATGCAACTCAAGAATAGAGTTTATCCTATTTGATATATCGTAATATGCCTTTTTATTATATATAACATAACTCCGACTCAGATTTCTGCTTTGGGATAAATATGTGAAAACTCTATCGGGTTCATGCGAACACTGGAGGCCGCCATTATTATGTGTGTGCGGACTTGTGGTCAGTGATATGACTTATGCCGACTTGACTTATGCCGTCCACACCATCGCCTGGATGTGTGATGGCTTCTGTTTCACGATGGCTTGCCACATCTTCCTATCTTCGGTCAATCTTTTGGCTTGAGTTAGGGAATGTATGCGTCTAGTAGCGCAGTCCTCTTTTACACCATCTGTCCACTTTTTGGCTGGTCTTCCTCTTGGTCGGTTCCCATGTATTCTACCGTTGAGGAGTATTTGTGGGTATCTTTGGGGGTCCATTCGATTGACATGTCCAAAGTATCTCAATCTTTTGGTAGTGACTTTATCGGTGATTGTTTCTTCCATATTTAGGTTGTTCCGAATGAATGTGTTCCTGAGCCTGTCTAGTCTGGTAACTCCCATGATTCTCCTGAGGCATGACATCTCAAAAGTGTGTAGTCTATTGGCATCAATCTTTTTAAGGGTCCAGGTTTCAGCACCATAGAGGAGGATGGACAGCACAAGCACTTTATAAAGTTCTACTTTCGTTGTGCAGCGTATGTCCTTTGATGACCAGATTTGGTTAAGGGCCTGGAATGCTCCGATTGCCTTTCCAATGCGGTTTTGAACCTCTTCTGAACAGGATCCTGTTTGTGAGATTGTCCCTCCCAAGTAGATAAACTTCTCAGCTTGTTTAAGTTTTTCTCCATTTATCCTAATATTAATTAGATGTGGCTGCTTGCTAATTACTTGGACTTCAGTTTTGTTGATGTTGAGTTTCAGGCCAAAGTTTGAACTTCTTCTGTTGACTTCATCTACTAGGGCTTGTCGATTTCCCTCAGTGTCTGCAATCAAGACGATGTCGTCTGCAAATCTTAGATTGTTGATTCTGTGTCCCTGGATCTCTACTCCGATCGGCGTGTCATAGGTGGAATAGAGCATCACAACTTCTAGGAGGACATTGAAAAGTTGAGGGGATAGTACACATCCTTGCCGTACCCCTACTGATGATTGGAACCAGTCTGTTATTTCCCCATTCACTCGTACAGCACTGCTGGATTGTTTGTATAGCGCTTGAAGGAGGCTAATATATTTGGAAGAGTATCCAAAAAATTCCATCGCTTTCCAGAGTCCTTCTTGCCATACCGAGTCGAATGCCTTCTGATAGTCAATGTAGCATAGGTACAGGTCTTGGTTCCTCTCAAGGTGTTTCTCAATGATAAGTCTGAGGCTGAAGAGTTGGTCAATAGTTGATCTTCCTGGGCGGAAGCCGGCTTGTGCTTCAGAGAGAATTTCCTCTGTTTTCTTTAGGATCCTCTGCTGGAGTATTAAGCTGAAAACTTTCCCTGCGTGGCTCAATAAGCTAATGCCTCGATAATTTCCGCAGTCTAGCTTGTCTTTTTTCTTAAAGATTGGGATTATGATTGCCTTTCCCCAGTCCGACGGGAATGTTTCCTCATGCCATATCATGTTGCACATCTTAAGTAGTACATCGATACCCGTCTCGCCGGCTGCTTTGATTTCTTCCCCTGATATGCGGTCGTAGCCTGGTGTCTTTCCATCTGTAAGTTTCCTTACGGCCCTCTCTACTTCTTCCCGAAGAATATCTGGCACAGGATCAAGGTTGGGCATTAATGGTATGTTTGTTTGCTCTTCGTCTACAGGGTTCTGGCTGTTGTATAGTTCTTGATAATTTTCCTTCCATCTATCCATTACGTCAGTCATCTCCGTCAAGACATGTCCCTCTTTGCTTTTAATTGTCTGCATTCTGATACTGGGTTTCTTTGAGATTTGCTTAATTGTTGTGTAAACAGCTTTTGTCTTGGCAGCTTGGTGAGAGTTTTCTACCTTCTTGCAAAGATCTTTCAGCCATTTATCTGTACATTCCTTGGTTTTTCTTCTAATCTCTCTATTAAGGAAGTTGTATCTTGGTTTCTTGTTTGGGTCATTTATCTTGTCCTGTTTCGCTTTCTTCCGTTCATCACTAAGTTGTAGAACCTCTTCGCTAATCCAGGGATCTTGTTGTTTGGATTTCTGATGTCCAAGTATTTTCTGTGAAGATTCATTGACAGCTGTTTTCACTTCTTCCCATAATGCTTCTACGTCTGTGTCATGTTCATTTAGTAGTGGTGCAAATCTTCCGCCTATTTCAATCTCATATGCTGCTCTTGTTTCATGATTTTTGAGTTTGAATACATCATATTTCTTGGGGAATTCTACTCTTGGTTTCGATTTGAATTTCAGTCGTAGATTGGCGATTACCAGCTGGTGATCTGAACCCACATCGGCGCTAGGAAAACTTCTGGAGTTGCTTACTGAGCTTTTCCATCTGCCACTAATCATGATGAAGTCAATTTTGTTGTACGTCTTTTGGTCAGGTGATTCCCAGGTCCACTGCCTGCTTTCCTTCTTCTGTTTAAACATTGTGTTTGTGATAATGAGGTCGTTTGCTGCACAAAAATTGAGGAGTTTTTCTCCCCTGGCATTGGCTTCCCCCAGTCCATGTTGTCCAATCACCTGGTTCCATTGGTTGAAGTCTCTTCCCACTTTTGCATTTAGATCTCCCATTATCATCAAAATGTCTTTACTCGGTGTTTTGTCAATTGTGGTCTGCAACAAATTGTAGAACTCATCAGTGACCTCTTCACTTTGTGCCATATTTGGAGCGTAGACTTGGATGACTGTTATCGTTCCCGATTGTACTTGAAATCGTGCGGTAATCAGTCTAGGGGAGATTGGATTATATCCAAGCAGGGCGTTCTGCGCTGTTCTGCTTAGGACAACTGCAACTCCTTCCCTGTGTATAATGTCCTTGCCTGCACATAGGATCTTGTAACCGTCATGTACAAATTCACCCATATCTGTCCAGTGGGTTTCTGAAAGTCCGATGATTTCCCACTTGAAGCCTTTTTAGGTTGTGCAATAGGATGTCTAGGCTTCCGGGTTGATGCAAGGTTCGGACGTTCCATGTTCCTATACCTATTTGTTTTTTCGTTGTTAGTAGGGCCTCTCTTCTCTGTGGCTCATCAGCAGCATCCCTTCCATTTGCAGTTTGGCCTGCGGTTGGCTTTAAAGATGTCGCTTCATTTTTCCTAGCTTGACGCTGGACCACAGGCTGATCTGGCGGGTTAGTTAAGGCAGGGGCTTTAACCCTGGTGCAGTTATGGCTTTTCTTCATCATGAAACAGTTTCGCTCGAAACGTTAGCTAGGCGGATGAGACACTCCTCTCCTAGCCACCCTGGTCTGTTCGCCCTGTTGTGCTAGACAACAGGTTAACAACCCCCACCACGAGAAGGTGGACCAGGACGATTACCCATAATCTCACAAGTCGGTCATCTCCTCACATTTTGCTTATTAAGGCAAGTTGCTACCGGGGATGGTCTCCTCCTTGTATGGTCAGCCATTTGGCAAGAGATACAGGTTTTGGGGGGTTAGTGATATGCACTAATGCATTTCAATAGCACCTATAAAAACCATTGTCTGAATACTTGTAGATGCTTTGACGAGTCTGTAAATCAGTGAAAAGTTTTTTTTTCGGCCCGTAGCACACTCGTCATAGTTTGCAAAGCATGTCGGGCAATTACAAGAACATGGCCGCTCCCATCACCTTTTGCCGCCGTAAGAATTAGTAAAATTTGGGTATGTTCACGTAAGGATGACATGGGATCCAGGAGGCCAAAATTGCCAAGTTATGTATCAAATAAAATGTCTGTTCACCCTCTAAACGATAGTAATAGCCGGGACGCCATAGTTTCATTGCCCTTTAAGTGTAAGGCGATTATAGAAATTTTAAAAAGTCACAAAATGTAAAAAAAAGAAATTGTTTAAAATAACAAAACAACGGAATGTTGCTATTTTTTATCAAGCATCTTGACAAGTGTATGAACGCTATAAATGCATAAGTGATTGATTATAGCTATATTTTTTAGCATATACATAAACCAACTGAGTCTGTAATTATAACTAGCAATCATTATTACAGGAACGTATTTTGAGGATTGAGTAATAATACAGTCAAACCTGTCTATAGCGACCGCTCAAGGGACCGGCGAAAAATTGTCTCCATAAACAGGTGATCGCATTAGACAGGTTGGCGGCCATTTTGAATTTCTGATCGCACATTGTGCCTATATGCACATGTGTAATTAATTGACATCTGTACACGCACATTTCCAAAGTTTCATTTAGTATTTTGTTGCATGCCTAACCGCAACCAAAATTGAAATTATATATCTATGGCATTATTATTTAAAATCATATTAAACGTTTGTATTATCTTTTTAAGTGAAATCAAAATTGCAAAATGTGTCAATGTGTCATTTATTATGTTAGTCATCACGACAGAATCAGCTTCGCTTTATGCGCAGTATGTTTTTTCTATAGCATTCTGAACTTCTAAAGTCAACATGCATTGTTTAGTCGTAACAAGCGCACGGAATTCTTAGTTGGAATTGATGAAGATGAATTTAGTTTCGTTTAAAGGGTGACTTAATTAAAAAATAAAAAGACTTTGGTTGATCTATCATAATGAATAGATCACATATCTGTTGACTATTTGATGTAAATCCACCCCTAAAAAAAAACCCTCTACCATTGACTTCTCTGACATCACAATACCATTCAACCATCGATCAGCTATATAAACATAAACAAAAGATATGTTCTCACCCACTGAGTACCTTGTTGCATTAGCATTGGATGTTTTCATTGAAACCCTTCTTTTCATGGTGAGTGGGCATTGTACAAAACATGAATGCTATTGTAAACATGTGGTCAAATGACATACCAATGTATTTTGTTAATCTAGCTGACTGATGGTTGAATGGTATTATGATGTCACAGAAGTCAATAGCTTCTGGCAGGTTTGTTTAGGGGTGAAACTTAGCAGGTAGAAAAAAGAAATAGAAAAAATAATATTAAAAAAATATGACAAAAATGTCCATCAAATAGTCAACAGATATGTGATGTATTCATTATTATAGATCAACCAAAGTCTTTTAATTTTTTTATTTAGTCACCCTTTAATGTTTAACATTACTGAATTCCAGACAGTTAGTATGCATGTTATACTGGAAGTACATCATTTTTATGTTTCATGTTTCATGTTTAACCCATTCTTGTTTGTGTTCATACAGTCGGTATATTTATGTGAGTAGATATTGCAGCAGCATTTGAGTGTATGAAACATTCGCTTTGACTCGAATGTGATGTGCAGTACCGATGTGTGTTTGCATTAATTTAATGTACATGATTTGCGTCTGTTGATTGAATGTATTAATGGATTTCGAGTGTATAATGTGTGTAATCATTATTAACATGTGTTTTAGCCCACACACGTGTGTTAATATCGTAAACGACGAGGTTTGACCCGACCCACTTTTAACAGTAATGTGTGATTGGCTAAATGTACGCGCGAATGGTTTGAATAATATGAATACATGAATAATAATTAATTAGCGATGACCTCTAACAGGACGCAGTTTGCAGCTTGATATTCCGCTGCTTCAATTACATGCAGCTAATAACTATTTACGTTCCTCAGCGAAACAATAATAAATACCCAGTATTCCATGTTAGCCAGTCCATAAAGTTTACCAAAACGGCCATGTTTGCTGCGTGTTAAAGGAGGGGGGAAATCCCGGCTTTGATTCAGGTTTAAAGCTTTAAATATGTGCCTTTATTGATATGCCACACTCTTTTTTTCAAAGAAATCCTTAAGTTGGGGAAAAAAAGGTAAATAGAATGCAACTTTTTTGCTTTATTTCGCATATGCGTTCCATGCTCCTAAAACAGTCATTCATTGCGGAGCGGGAATGTGCGCACGTGTCACCCGATTCATGACATCACAAGCAGACCGCAACACGGAGGAATGTGCATGGTTTACATGCAGAGTCTATAACTTGCTAGTAAAACAAACTCGTTTTTGCTTGTAAATTGAGGTTTAACTGAAAATGCTTAAGAATTGCTAAGAAATGAATTGTAGCAGGATGCAGGTACACATCTGAGTGTATATCGTCCATGATATAAACCTAAACAAATGTTTGCAAATATTGAAACAAATGGAAATAATATCTCTGTGTCAACGTTAGTATTGCACTCAGCGTGTACGTCTATGACCGAGCTAAACTGCGATTGTCTGCAGGTGACGTCATTTTTTTTCTCGCCCGGACTCAGTTTTTTTACGGGGGTTCCGAAAGTGAATTTACAAGTTGATTTTTTTATTTTACCGGGTTTTCCCACGAGGAAAATATGTTTGTATTAGTAATCTTCATGAAAATCTACCTTAGATACAGTAAAACACAATTTTGAGGCAGTTTTCTTGTCACCATACCTTTAAGGTTTTGGGAAAATTAGCGCGCAGTGCGTAAATTTTGTCTAGTTATTTATATATACTAATTCTAAGTTCAATGTTCAATGTTTTATTTATCATGTCACCCTGTCGAAGGGTATTCAAGAAAATCACATTTAGCACAATATAACAAATATATACTGATCTATATACACAAATTCAAAACATATACCACAGCATTGATATACAATATGAGAAAACGAATGCGTAACGTAAAACAAACAGGAAGTAAGTTAATCGCAAATTTAAAAATCGATTACAAATATTAACTTTCGAAAATGTGAAGAACACTGAGGTGATAAACTCGCTCGTGTCATTGTTATTTATGAAATTAATATAGCTAGCCTAATTTCAGGCTTAAAGACATTTTGTTCGTGGTATGCCAAATTGATTAAGCTTATGAATTTAGGATTTAGCAGCAATGATTTAAATTATACAAGTGTAAGTTATGGTATAACAGTTTATATACCATAGAATAAGCTTAAATAGTGCCGGCAGTGTACCTGCATGCTTTAGTTATAGTGTCCATTAACTTTAAGTCAAGTTATAGGATAAGATTATACTGTAACTGTAAGGCTAGATATTAAAGTCAAAATTAGGTTGAATTTGACAGCATTACAAGCAGATTTGTGTGCTATATACTGCCATAGTCCTTAGCAGTATACACTTTGCTAAGGATTTCTCGAATACACATATATTTCAAAAAGTTAAAAGTTGGTTTATAGTTCAATCTTGTTTTGGATTTAATTATATTATAAAGTTCAAGGATAATGTCAATAGACTGTTTATTTTAAGGAATTTAGAGTAAATTATACTGATAATGGCCAATCAAGTGTTTGGTAATGTTCCAGTGATGGAAGCAGGATACAATTTTGAGGAATGGACTGAAGTACCGGAAGCGTGGTTTAAATCAAATGACATAACCAAAGGAATCTTTTTCTCAGGTCTGGGGAGCAAATGTTATTCTACATTGCGCGCATTAGTTCAACCCAATAAGCCAGCCGACAAATCGTACCAAGAATGCAAACAAGCCCTTGCGACACATTTCGCCCCCAAACCGACCGAAATAGTGCAGCGCTATAAATTCTATCCATACGTCCAGGAACCGAATTAAACGATCCCACAGTTTGTTGCTAGATTGCGTCAAAATAGTGATTGGTGTAACTTTAAAGAGTTAAATACTATGCTTCGAGATCGTTTGGTGGTAGGGTGCAGAGATGCAACAGTCCAAAGAAAATTGCTGAGTGAGCAAAAACTGACGTATGAGAAAGCACTGAACATTGCTACTGCAATGGAGGTGGCAAATAGAGACGTTAGAGAAATCCAAGCCATGGGTAAGACCTTGAACATTGACAAGGATGTGCATACGTTGAGCAACACTCAACAACCTCATCGCCAACGACCTTAGTCTAGGTTCTATACTCTGTATACCTTTCCCCCATATATCGCGTAACCCTGTGAACGGTACGCCCGGTGAACCTGCTCGGATCCGAACAGTTTCACCAAGCGTATAGATTCACAGGGTTTCGCGTTATGCATGGGGGAAAGGTATATAGAACCTAGACTACAACGACCTCAGCCCTCGCCGAGTAAGACCGGTGGATCGGTTTAGAGCATATTACGTCTTTAGTCTGCTCTTGAAGATGAATGGCTGGCTGGGAATTAAGCTTGATTGCCGTGTTCATGGTATCGTCCTGGTCGTCGCTGTTTGCTGACTTTGGGAGAAGGGTTGGTCCATTTTCTCTGCCGGCTACTCCCCCGCCTCCTGTTGCCAGACTGCCTTGTGGGTTTCTGTCACTTTTACTAGACTTTTCTTTTCCTTTTTGCTCGAAGTCTTTCTTACTGGTTTTCACCATTTTGCTCAGATTCTTTCAACATATCACTTCGTGTCTATATTAATGGAATATTATGCAAATTATGGGCGAAAAGCGGGAGAAGAAAAATTGACAGAAGTGAAGTATAGTGTCGTAAAGCAATTCAACACAGACATGACAAAATATATGAGTAGTTCATGAATTGTAGCTCAGTTGTTGTGTGAATAAGTATAGATATATCAAGTATTACATACACACCTTCTGATTTAGGTCAGCTCCTTTCTCAAGCAGTACATCAACAATGGCGGCATGGCCGTAATGGGTCGCAAGGAGAAGAGGAGTCAATCCGTAATCAGTTACTGCATTGATACTGAGTCCGACATCGAGAAGATATCGAACTAATTCGAGTTGGCCGCTGATTTGTATGTAGAAAATGTTATACGCATGATCAATCTTACTTCTTTAATTTAGAGCTATAATTAACAACAAACTACAATGAGGCGGGCGAAAGGAACCGATTAGAAGTACCCTCGCCCGGAACGGTATTGATTAGTTATTTATCACATGGTCAAATAATGTACCAATACACTTATGTCATCTAACACTATTGGGCATTTATTAAAAGCTGCCACCAAACATGTGTACTTCATGCAAGGCAAGTTTCAAAAGTTGTAAGGTTATTGTCTTATATGAAAGAAAGAACATGTCAGTTAACAGCTTGCATGAAAACATGAGGCCTTACAATATTATTTTGTGTGGAATTAGAGACCTCACAATAACAAAAGCGACGGACCATAAATGTATGTTGCATTAGGAGTCTGCGTCCGTGCAACATTGTGCTCTTGGCATTCCTTCAAAAAATGTCGTCTGTACATTAATTTACAAGAATGGCTACAATTGTGTTGTAATATTACGCAAAATATATTAAACACAATTTGTTGGCCAATATATGTTTCGATGAAAAATAATGTTTACACTTTCGTTTTTATTTCTAGAATCCACATTATAGGGTTGTTAGATCATAATTTTCTGTGGGTTTCACATTCACCCTCATCTGTCTACTGAAAACTGTTCATACGATTTGTAAAAGGCGGCCACTCCCTTTTTTACGGCAAAACAAATTAAACAACAGAACATATTACTTTTCATGTTTTGTTTTAGTTGTTTTATAATTGTTATAGTTTATGTTTTTTGGAGGAGGGGGGGGGGGGGGGGGGGCTGTTTCCAGCAACAAATATATAGGGATACGTGAATGATTAATCTATTGATTGGAAAATAGGTTTTCTCTGAGATAAGATACTTTCCTAAAGCCCGGCGCAGACAGAGCCGACTCGACCCGATCCGACTAGATTTCAGTTAGGCTAGAGTCAGTTTCGCTCAGTCCGAGCCGATCCAACATGTTGAATCGGCCTCGAATGTCCTCCGACTGGCACCTGACTGGAAAAAAAGGAGTCCTGAGGCAGCGATACTGAGTTAATCAGGCTGACAATCAGTCGGATTGGGTCGAGTCGGCTCTGTCTACGCCGGTCATAGCATAGAATTTGACCATCTTACGAAGAGGTGGCATTGTGCAAAGAAGAATCTCCGTTGTTACTTAGTAAATTCCTATCTGCACCCGCCTCAATAAGAATTTTTGCACAGGACAGATGACCAAAATATGATGCACAAAGCACGGGTGTAAATCCTTTGACGTCTTTCACATTCAGGATTGCATCGCTCCGAGATGAGCTTTCACCTTCATATTCGTTTCTATGGTAAAAATAAAGATACATACATTCACAAATACTAAGAGTTAAATGATTTGAATGACTATATCTGAAATAATCTAAAACAAAAGCAAACATATTGCATGTACTACTGCTAATAATTACAATATTAGTGAAACTTACACAGCGCAGTGTCTGTCACTATTGACAATGACAATCCTGGCGCTTGAAATAACTAGACACTCCTTTTAGTATACGCAAGCGGAGTACATTTGCTTATTTTACACAGACAATTGTAATTCATGTGCTATTAACCGCAAAGCTGTTTGAAACAACACGTCATTATACCAACAACAAAAAACAAACGTTTTTTTCGTGTATTTCTAAAAACGTTGTATCGTACAGATTAACGTTTTCTGAAATAATAATTCAATTCAGTTCAGTTCAGTTCAGTTTATTTCACATCCATAAAATCAACATTTTACAATCAAATACAATTAAATAAATATACAAACTATTTACAACATGTAATGATAAAGGATATTGTACAACAGCAAACAACAAAATAATAGGTAATGGGTATTGCAGGGATGTGAGGGACGAGAAAAGGCCATTGGCCTGTCTAGGGCGGTCCCCTTTTTCCACAACACCATGAATATATTATAAATAGAACAAGAATATAGGTATATACGTATTTCATGAGAAATGATTGCCAAATTATCTTTATTCGGGAAAAATTACATATAGAGAGCCGAATTGTGAAAATTAGGCCATCTATACGCTGTAGTTCCTTTAAAGGAACTACAGCGTCTAGATGGCCTAATTTTCACAATTCGGCTCTCTATATGTAATTTTTCCCGAAGAAAAAGAATTTGGCAGTAATTTCTCATGAAATCAATCAATTTTGGGGTAATTAGTAAATATCTAATTGTCCTGGAAACGCCCCTTTTAAATCGCCAAAATGTGACGCCATCTAAAGAACGGACCAATGAACTAAATTCTGTAGATGACGCGTCATGACGTAAGCCAATGAATTGTCAATTACATGTCGATCACGCTGCCGATTCCGGACCCTAAATGTGGGTGGGACGTAAACTGGCTGCTAAGTGAGATTTGGCATCAGAAAACTAGTCTTAAATTACTACTGTGTTTATTTTCAAGGATTTTTTTTTTCAGCAGACCTATGTTTCAAGTCATCAACTATGGAATAAGTGTCAAAGTACGTTGTATTCTTTAGGTCCTGGGGTATTTTCCCCGGTCCCCTCTCATTTCCCCTTGTTATCATTTCATAAAGTGGGCCCCTTTGTGCACCAAAATAGACATGAAGCTGAAATCCACATATCATGGGGCTCAACATTCTATACCAAATCATGTGCTCTGATATGGGCGTCCAAGATAGACCAAAACTTCCTGGGTGTCATTCGATCGAAAAATGTTCTGCGAATCCCACCCCTTACCCCCGTCGTCAAATTATTGGCATGTTACTGAAGAACTTAGATCGATCTATCTCATGGAAGACCCCGAACAATGTCTCCCCAAAATCCCACAAACGGATCGTCGCCACCGTTTTTTTAATTATCATCTATAGGTTAAGTATTGTAACTAAACTGTTTAAAACACCTCTATAATCAAAATAACAATATAAATGATGCAATTAAATCGATAAATGTTCATCACATAACCACTGATGAATGGCAAAAAAACAACAACATGCACTTGCCTGAACTTGAAATGTGCGTTGAGAAGATGGCGAAGAGCCTGTGTGTGTCCATTCCCTGCAGCGAGGAAGAAAACATTGTGTCCTTGTGGAGTCTGTTTTTTTAAATAGACAAAGAAATAGAAAAAGATAAATAATGAACATGCTCAGGACTGGTAATACTTATGAAACTATTCGATACGTAAAAACAGCGATATTTATCTATGTATAATCCATTTGGTAAATATAATATCAACATTATTCGTTTAAAACCATGACGCTTAGTCATAATCAGGAAATTACTCGGTAAAGTATCTAGCAAAAAGTGGATTTTCAAATTTATATCAATTATATTGCAGATTTGGCATAACCTATTTGCCAAAGTTCATTCCCTATTTTCCCGAATTCGGGATCACATCAGACCTTCATAGGCAAAGTTGCAAGTTATGATAGAGTAATTGAACCTTAAATAACAGCATTGGAAAAGTTACAGCAAATTGTATACATTTTAGATATATCATTAAATATTGTTGTTATAGTATAAAACATGTCTACGTGGCAAAATCCTAGTTCATAAATTTGTAAATAATGTAGAAAATATAAGCTGAAAGTTCCACGCGTGCCGAATTGATACAGTCAACATTCTAGAACCCGTGTGTCAGATACGCTTGTATGGTGCGGAAAAACTAAGTCTCGTGCAAACACATTTCTCTTTCGAAATTTGTTTTCCTCAAATTGTTATTTTCATGGCAATTTGAAATTGTTGAACGATTCAAGTGATAAATGAGATTTAATTTTAATGTTTTTCTGTAGGGCATTCCATATACCATATTTGGCTCATATGGAAAAGTTCTGTGCATTTAGTCAGCACAAACCGCACGGCGCGCTTTAACACGGGGAACGAGCATAATTTAGCCTCATTTTCGTGCGCTGTGTGAAATAAAACTCCCATAGCTTAAAGATCGTTTAAACAATTTATACCGTCTCGGGTGGAATATTAATCAGTGATAAATTTCCTTTTTAATGGTACCAATTATGTCTCGTTTTGTTACTGGGAAAATATGGCCTTTTGTTGTTTAATTTTCGGTAAAATTTGTCACAGCGACCACTTCTCTATGGCAAATACAGGATTTTGACGAAATTGTACCAACTCTCGCTCCTTCAGCCGATCCTATAATTTTACCCTGTTACGTTTTTATACCGTCTCGCATTCCAAAATAAAGAGGATAAAATTATCTTTCTCTTAATGTAAGTAATATTTTTATTATTTGAGGGGAAAATAGGGCCTTTTTTGTATTTCTTGACAACTTAATTATCCACTTTTACCAATGTTTGATACTTTGCGTGAGCTCGTATGCATCATAACACGTACAACCGTGCATGCGCGAATGAGATACGTTAACGCGCAGTGTGTGTAGCGCACTGCCATTGTCCAGGTACATAGTAAATCTCCAACGTGAATTAAAAGCCGTTTGTTTGCATGTTGTAATGTATATAGCATAGCTATGAATTGCGTCTTCTGCTTGTGTTAACTTTATGCACGTTTTGGACGGAAACTTTTCAATATGTACAAAAACATACTGAATAAGCTTATGAAAGTAGTCTTTTACAACTGAAGCTTGTTTATTATGTAAATAATTCAAAACAATTTCTACAATTTGTATGTGATCACCCTCTGATATAGGTCAGCATCTTTCTCAAGAAGTAGATCAATGATGTCAGCATGTCCTTTTTTGGCCGCTATATGAAGAGGAGTCAATCCGGTATTAGTAACTGGAGTCCGAGCTGCAGTACTTTCGAGCCCGAGAAGATATTGCACTATATCCAGATGGCCACTATGTATGAAAAAGGTATGCACTAAATACCACAAATATGTTTTATTGTTCCTCTTTTTCAGTGGAGCAATAGACAAAAAAC
This sequence comes from Echinarachnius parma, assembly GCA_037951105.1. NCBI lineage: Eukaryota > Metazoa > Echinodermata > Echinoidea > Clypeasteroida > Echinarachniidae > Echinarachnius > Echinarachnius parma. Next base: position 109,025 of record JBAMJV010000700.1, on the reverse strand, counting down.
AGTTAGGAGGCCGGTACAGAAGGACAGCAGGCGAGCCGTAAGATGGCTGTGGTAGGAGAGGGCGGGGATGTACCCCCTCCGACGGTCGGGACTGTTGATGATTTATCGTATTATAAACCAGGCATATTAAAGGGATCTAGTAACTTTGTTGACACGTGCAAGAAGTAATGCGTGGCTAATAAAAGTGTATTAGTGTGGTCTGATTTGTCCAGAAAGTAATTTCTGAAAAAATTCAGGTTAATAGCATGTTATTTAGCCAAGAAATGAGCGAAATGCATAGTGACATTCATTTACTCATTGCCCTTACTTTGTTTACGGCTAAAAAGGTCCCGTAGATAATGTAATATCCAAACACTTCAATCGTATACATCTCTTGAACGAAATGGAACATTTGTAAAGCCGAAACCATGCTTTTATTATTAATACGAATAATACAAGGTATGATTGAACCGCAATCATTCCAATTGGATTTTGAGGATTTGGACAATGCTTCTAAAACCCTTTAATGCATACGGCAATCTGATGAAAAACGGATCAATGAAATAAGCCCTTACATCTATGTTCAATGTTATCGAAGATAGGGAGGGGTGTGCAGTTGCCCCCGAGCACCATCCCACATAATATTCGAATGGTCTGGTTGTCTTGTATAATATAAGTTTTCCCATACATTTTCAAAATAATCACCATTCCAGTTCATTTATTGTTACCTTGATTTCGTCCGGAAAGTTTTTCGCTGGTCATATGAAATGTTCGATTGAGTCATTGTGCACACATTTCGTTCTTTTGCGATCAAATTTGTCATTGTACCGATCATTATAAGATTATACAAATATTGTCAATTTCACTCAATTTCGTTCGACCGCTCCCGTCGTTGTACAATGTGATGATCAATTGTGCGTTCAAGTTCGTTATTTCCTATTCAAATTCGTCCAACAACATGGACAGCTGTATTTTGATACTTTGTTTCATCATCCTTTCATTATCATCCTTCTTTTTATTTTTACCCAATGTTTATGTTGGGTTCGTGTCACGGAAATTCACACAATTTTATTGAACCGTCTTGTATTTAAAATAACATTTGATATGTTATTATGTTTCCCAACACAAATTTCTAGACGTATGAATCAATCAGTCAATAAATCAGACTTTTGGTATATACTGTTTTGAATTGCAGTATCGAAATTAATTGTTTTGTGATTAGTATGTCGTTTTAGAAGCACTTGTTATTAACGCTATTTATTTTTGATTGAATTGTACGAGCTACATATAAAGGGAAATACATAATGAACCAAGGAGACCAGACTACATGACGAATTTGATCAACTAAGACTTGAAATCGAACCATCAATGACGAATTTGAACTTCACATTGTGCGTTTTATAACCAGTCTCGACGAATTCCATCTCAAAATTACGAATGAGAATGAGCCATGTTTGAATATGAATGACTATTGATCAATTAGCATGGTACATAACTAAATGGAATGTAGCGCAATTGCAGTGTCCTGACATCTCGAGACGAAATCGAAGTTAGCATTGCATGAATTTGATTGACGATAGTTTGAAAATGGATTGAAAAACCTATACTATATTTCAGGGCAAATTGATTTGGAAATTAATTACTTCTTTCTCTGTATGCATGAGTCTTTCCATAAAAAAAGTTGTTCAATTGTACCTGGAGGTGGCGACGTGCAAAGAAGAATAACCACCTTGATCTCGAACATTCGCATCTGCACCCGCCTCAATCAGAAGTTTTGCACAGGACAGATGACCAAAAGCTGATGTGATATGCAAGACTGTAGCCCCATGTTTGTTCCTTACATTAAGGATATTAGCTCTTCGAGTTGACCTTCCATGTTCATGCTCTTCTCTATAAAATACAAATATATTTTATACAATTATCAACTATACTGCAGTACTAATGCGTCAAAAAAAAATACAGGGTGGCCCCCCAAAAACACGGAACGGGGCACTTTCCAATATATAGTACCAAACTATTTATGTCCATTGGATAGGGTGTCTTTTCCAATGTAAAACGATACCAAGAACAGTAATTTGGGTGGTGTAGTTTTGGCTGAAGGACCATGACAGGTGCCAATTTGTGTCAATTTTTACTTACTCAGGGCCAGTAAAACCGCACTCCCTGCCCGTAATACCATGCCCATTCTCTCGGCACACTACTGAGTGCACACTATCACTGGAGCAGCAGCAGTGTGCTATACGCTATGAAAGGCGGTGTATGCGGTGTTACTGGCCCTGACTAGGTGAAAATTGACAAAAAACGGGAAACTGACATGATGCCACTCACAGCGCCCTAGAACAAAAACTACTAAATCAAAATGACTGCTCTTAGTATATTTTTTCATTGGAAAAGACACTCTAACCGAGGGACGTAATAAATATGTAAATGTATTTTGGGAAGTGCCCCATTCCGTTTTTTGGGCCACCCTGTATAGTGAACATTTATTTGGTATAACTTTTAGTAAAATCTAATTGTTTTTGATAATATAACAATATGTAAATAGTTCATGAAAACCATACATTGAATTGGCATGAGCATACACATGCAATGTGCGATACAATGTTTGCAACGGTTGTGGTTGTATAATTGTAAAGTTTAAATTCAGATTCAGATTCACATTTAGTTTATTCAAACCATTAAACAAAACAAAAATATAAATATAAATATAAATGGCAGTTTGATAATTAAATATACAAAATGGTTTTAGACCCAATTTAAGCAGGACCTTGGAGAATGGGGCCCTTTTATAAATGATACAAATTATAAAATTCTACAGAAATAGTATGGTAGGTTGGTCATCATTCACACTTTTCACACACATCATTCACTCGAACCCACCTCGTGTAGTCTTGTCGGAACGGGTGGTTCCCATACACCCAAAAGGTATATTTTTAAAAATTACATTTTTGTAAACCTGAATGCGTCTAGTTAAATAATTTTTATGTTACCAAGACCAAAACGTGTCCAATGGGTGAGTTTGGCGGCCATGTTCGACACCATGTTGGATTTCAATGGAAAAAAAGTGTAACTAACTTAAATGTATAATAACAGGACATGAAAATAAAATTGAACGTGTATTTAGGGATAGTTGGCAACGAGGGATTATTTCAAAATAATATTACAATAAATAAACTAATTTGAATACGTAATTTGGCTATGATCGTGGTGGCCATCTTGGATTTTGACCAAAAAAGACGATTTTCAAATATATCTCTTGGAATATATTTAATAAAAAGACAACAAAATATGACTCCTCATGAAATGCATCATTACATATTTAATCAATATGTTCTAGTTCATAATTCAATCATATGAATTTAAACAGGGGAGTCATGGCGGCCCTTTTGTGCTACTCTTGTCCACCATGTTAAATCTCTTTGAAATAAATGTGAATTGGGTATGTTTGAATGAGGGTCATACAAAGACAAATTCAGATATGTTATATGGGTGAAATGACAACGAGGGATTAGTTAAAGTATAATTCTAATAAATAATATGATTTTAATGCTTAATTTGGCACACATCTTGGATTTTGACGAAAACAAAACTATGTTCATATATCTTCTGAGATAAATAAAAAGAAAATACAAAACAAAGAAACATTCTTTTTTATAATTTGGCAACTAGAGATGATTCAAAATATAATTTGAGTTATTTTTTTATTCCTGCCATTATAGCAGCCATCTTGGATTTTAATGAAAAATGGTATAAACATATATCATATTTCTTAATAAGAACCGTACATTCGAGTCAAATTATCACATGTTATGTATGATAGTTATTGATAGATATAAACACAAACAAAAAGTAACTCCCCCCCCTAAGCAAAATCGCGTAACTTTTTAACGAATTGGGTTTGAGCAACATAACTTGGCAGGAATGTTTCTAAAATGATTGGCTAACGTCTCTGTGAAAATGAATTTGATCCGCCATGCCATGCATGAGTGAGCACGCATTAAAGGAGAAAAAAAAGAGTAAAAAAGTGAAAATTCTGCCTTTGATGTGTGGTCACTCATCCATGACTCGACGGGTCAATTTCATTTTCGCACATAAGTTAGTCAATAAATTTAGGAACAATCCTGCCGAGTTATTTTGCCCAAAACCTTTTCATTGAAAAGTTATTTTATTTGATTAAGGGGGACTTATTTTTGTGTTGAGTTTAATTGATCAGTATTGTTGGAATAAACTCCTCCTGATTAGAATCACATAACTTAAAAAAATTGGTCCATCGAGTCATGCATGAGTTAGCACAGTCTGTATGATGAAAACCTTGCATGAATCAAAATGTATTAAACAGCTCATGTGGAATCATGCTACAAGTGGTGAAACCTGAATTTTATGCCACCAACTGTTATTGGACACCTTGTTTGTACAAGAGAAGTATTGCACGTTCGCTGAATGTAAAGCTTTAGCTGAAGGGTTATGCACTCTGGGCTCTTGGCCCAGTACATTTTCATGGTTGTTTCCAATTGTTCAGAGGGATCTTACTTCACTCAGCTCACCTTCAAACAATTCACATGTCTGATGTATTTCAAGGCACGGCAAAAGTCCACCAATGCTCTGCTAAAGAAGAGGATTAGAGATCGGTAAAATCACAGATGGCCGCCAAAGTGCCTACCAAAACCCGAATGTGGGGTTTTATATTCTGAGATCATCATCCAGAAAATGTGATTGTTTGACTTTGACTGTACGGTACTATTATGTACATATCATTGTTTTCATTACAGTCTAAGATGGCTGCCAAGATGGCAGGCATACAAATGATTTAATGGGGACCACCAGGCAAAGAACAAGTCATAATTGGAGTTGGTATTTTATGAATATAGGACTCTACGCTGCTACTTCTCGTTTCCGACTCTAAATATTGATTTTAAAAGTATACTATCGAACGAATATTCTTTGGATCCACCAATATCATCATGTACATGGAATAATGTGATTAACATGATGTGAGGACTTTATCATACCAACATTCCAAGGAAAACGATGACTTTTTAAAGTGTATTCACGGTGGCGTTTGAACAGCAGATATATCCCACAGTCCGGGACATAGTTTTACGCGTGAGTACAGAATGAGTCGTGCCATTTATATAGTTACGTAACTCCGCACTGTATAACTATAACCAAGCGAACTACCATTGTTTAAGGAGATATATACCTCGCCTCTCATTCGACTCCTCTGTTTGTACTAACCATGGCAACCAATGACGAAAAGAAACAAATGAGACTAAGAGGTACAAAACCGAAGATTACAGATAAAAACATTGAAGCCAGTGGCAATGAGGTAGTTGATGAGTCAGAAAATGAATCACAACCAGACATTATCGAGATATTAATGAAAAGGCTGCTCACAAGTGAAGAGTTTTTGAAGATACTGAAAGAAGTATGCAAGCAGACAATGGACAAAGTCATCGAAGTAAAATGTGATCAAATGAAACAACAGATTGAAAAAACGAATCCGCCATCTTTGACCTTGAGAACAACCTGAAGACAAAAGAGAAGGAAACTACACTTGATCCAGAAAGAACTCGACCAGGACAAACAAAATCTGAAAGTCACTGAAAACAAACTAGACCAACTAGAACAATACACCAGGAGGAACAGCATACGCATCTTCGGTGTCGCTGAACGAGATGGAGAGATCACGGACCAAATCGCGATCGACATCGCACGCGAGAAGCTGGGCTTCGCGCTGTCCAAGGCCAACATCGACCGCTCCCATCGCGTACGGCAGAAGCGACCAGGCAAACCACGTCCCATCATCGTTAAACTCTGCTCCTACAGGGAGAAGAACCTCTTCATGGTAAACAAGAAGAAACAGCGGGGTCTCCATCCAGGAAGACCTCACGACGACGACGCTACAGCTCCTCATCAAAGCCAGCAAACATGAGAAGGTGACGGCGGCATGGACCATTGATGGACGGGTGTTTGCCGCTGTCAAAACCACTGATGAGAACACAACCATAAAACAGCAAGAACAGCGGGGTCTCCATCCAGAAAGACCTCACGACGACGACGCTACAGCTCCTCATCAAAGCCAGCAAACATGAGAAGGTGACGGCGGCATGGACCATTGATGGACGGGTGTTTGCCGCTGTCAAAACCACTGATGAGAACACAACCATAAAGAAGCGCATATTCCGGGAAAACGACCTTCAAAATCTCTAAATAAGATAAAGAAAACAAATTCAACATGTAAACACTATTATGACAAATTAAACGATTTACTTTAAGTGCGCCTGACAGCACTTGATCATGTTGATGGACCTTCATTTGGTTCTGTTTTATGAACATTGAACTTTTTGTTCTGTTTTATGAACATTGAACTTTTAAATAGGATAAGAGAAATATACACTTTTCAGTGTACATGGTGGCACGGAATGGACTCTGATGTTTACTCTTATTTCTCTAGAACTTTTATGAATGATAATTATAAACTCTATACAATGGCACGACCATTTGAATTACTGTTATGCCTGAAATTTTGGTACTTGCTTTTGAACTCATACAAATCTTTGCATTTATTTGTTATAAAATATACATACATGTAATGTAATTTTGATTCAACACTTGAATTTTGTTTTCTTACTTATTGTTCTGTTCCTTTATGAATTGTAATATTTGTTTCCACAAATCTGGAATTTCTTTATACACATTTTTTGTAGTTACTTCTTGGGTATATATATATACATTTTTTTGTTTCTTCTTTTTATTCCATGCTAATTTCAATTCTTTTGTGCTTATATTGTATAAATAATATCCTACTCATTGCTTATAAAATGTATTCTGCAAAGTTGAACGCTATCACCCCTTTGGGGAAAGTTTATTTTAGATTGAAAACACCCACCTATTATCTAGTCAATACATGTACACAACGTGTTACCAACAACATGTCAAAGTACCTTATTAATTCTAGCACAATAATATGAATACGGTTTTAGAAAGTGATGATAATAGATTAAACCCATCTATTGAATGCCATTATTACCTACCAGAGGAACTCAAATCCAGGATAAATGAACGTAACAACCGTGACGACTTTAGTCTATTACACTTGAATACACGAAGTATTAACCGTAACTTCGAATCTCTTCAATCATTACTCTTATCACTACAACACCCCTTTTCTGTTATTGGCTTAAGTGAAACATGGTTAAATGCACAATCACCAGCACTCTTTGACTTAGAAGATTATACATTATTACGTTCTGATCGCCCGAATAGCCGTGGTGGTGGAGTGGCTATGTATATTAAAAGGGGGCTTTCGTATAATTTGTTAAATGATGCACTATTAATTCCTGAATGTGAAACGCTCTTTATTGAAATTATAAATTCACATGGTAAAAACGTTGTAATAGGTATTGTTTATCGCCCACCAAGTTCTTCTATTGATACATTCATAACAAATTTGGACATGTGTATTGAATCTGTCTCCAAAGGTGGGAAACCCTTTTATTTAATGGGCGACTTTAACATAAACTTGTTACTAGCAGAAAATGAATTAAAGAAGAATGCGTTTTTGACGTGTCTGAATACACACTCTCTATTCCCATTAATAGACAAACCTACAAGGATTACTCAGCAATCAGCAACGTTGATCGACAATATATTTACAAACATATTACCTGCTGAATATCAGAGTGGTATTATATATAGTGATGTTTCAGATCACCTTCCAATTTTTGTATTTTGTAAAAAAATGAAGATGTCCTTTGTTAATAATGAAAATAGATATACTCGACAATGTAGTGATAGTAATGTAAATTCCTTTATTCGTGACTTAGCACATGAAAATTGGTTTTTAGTTTATAAGGAAACAAATGACGTAAATAAAGCATATGCATTATTTTATATACGATTGAAAAAGCATTTTGAAAAAATATACCTTTAAAGAAAGTGAAGAATAAAAAATCAAATATACGTAAGCCGTGGATAACAAAGGCATAATGAAATCTATTCATAAAAAGAATAACTTATTTAAACTTTATATACGTAATCCTGATGATTCCTCACATCATGATAATTTTAAAAAATATCGTAATAAATTAAACGCCGTAATTAAAGCTTCTCGTAACATGTATTATGCTGATAAGCTAAATAAGGTAAAAGGTAACGTGTCATTAACATGGGCCGTAATCAATAATGTTTTAGGTAAAGGAAAAAAAGTTGAAATTCCAAAGGAAATGTTTTATGGTAACCAATGATCATGTACTGATAATGGCATAGCCAATTTATTTAATGAATACTTTGTGTCAATAGGGACAGACTTACAAGCATCTATAAATTGTCCAAATAAAGTATTTGTTGATTTTCTCTCGGAATATTTTGTAATTTTGATGTTTTTTATACTGTTGGAAATAAAATAAAATAAAATAAATTGAAATTGAAAATAATTAAACGTTTTGGTACCCTTTTGTGATAACAAATATATACCCAACATTTTGCAAAGAGTTGTAGAATTCATGAACAATGCGATTTATTACCAACGCTTACGGAACCACTGCTATTTCCTGGTTCCATACTCGCCAAACATTTGCGAGTGCGCCAATCTTATTCACGCGTACGTTTGGATCCCGGACGATTCGTATATCCACGATGCGCTGTGCACGGTCGCTCTGCACAAAGGTAGTCTTCGTTCAAGGGAACCCATATGATTATGTTGTAGTATGGTGATGCGTTTTCCAATGATATATTTTTTCTGGAAATATTTATCTGAACTTGTTAATGGAATAAACTACTTAAGATGTTATCTTTGATTAGTACGAATATAATTTGTGGGTGGTGGTACCCTTTAAATTATATTTTTGAATTATCCCTAGTTGCGAAATTATAAAAAAAAGCATGTTCATTTGCTTTGTATTTTCTGTTTATTTCATTTATCTCAAGATTAAAGGGATAGTTGAGTTTTGGTAAAGAGGGCGCTAGACTACTTTTTTTTTTTGTGAGGTAATGAAAAACTGAGTGTAAAATTTGAAAGAGCATAATATTTAGATAATAAAATCATCTTTGTTTGATCAAAATCGGTTCAGAGACGGCTGAAATATCCATAAATATAACAATTTGTATTAAACCTGGGGCCCCAGGTTTATTACAGAATTTTTAACCAGCCTTTAAAAATTCAAAAAAATGCTTCCTCTTTTCAAAAAGTTACAAAATAGGTATTTAAATAGTTGTTGGTTATTTCTCTATCTAATCACTATTTCAACAAAGCATCACATGCGCAATGTTTTATTCAAAATGGTTGAAACCGATGAGTGTTTAGAGAGCGCCCTCTTACGTTTTAACGGCTCTTTTTTAATGATAACAGGGTCGACTAGTCTGATACTTCATAGTACCCACATATACAGACGATGGTATGATAGTACCGAAGTGTGATGTTATAATTATTTATTGCCATGGATATATATAATGGCTCTTAACAATGTCAGGCAAGCGAACAATTTGTGATCCAGCGCCGGTTGCTAAGAATGCAGTCGGCCCGCTCCGGCTAAAAGCGCGCTGGTAGGCCAAGACTAGCGCCACTTCTGTAGTAACGTACATTTTTATGCATCAAACGCTGCGATTTTGTGATATTGATCTAGCTATTAGCTAAGTTCAAGGGCAAGGGTGACTATTAATTAGCGGCCGATCTTAAAGTGGACTACGACCACGACGATGCAACTAGAAAAAGTCATTTAGGTGTAGATTCATTACACTCACAGTCAACACAAGGGAGCTGGTCTTGGCTTATCAGCGCGCTTTCACGAGTTTTTGAGGAAAACTGCCGCGTACATGTATGTATTGCGGAAACAGATAAACGCCGCCGGGTATGGTACGTACGGTATGTGTACATTTTATATTGTAAAAAATCGCCCCAGCTTGCAGGCTAATATTGACATGTACTTTACCAAAATATAACACTGCATCGGCATGTACTGTATTTACTAAGTCAGGTGATAAACAATAATGAATGTGTGGTGTCAATAATGTGAAAGTATTGATACAAAATGATGATCACGATGAGAATGATGTTAATATCGATTCTCTAGCATGTTTGGGTAATTTTGTGTTGTATAGTTCTGGGATTAGAAAATGGGGGAGAGGGAAGATAGGAGATTTGGGCGAATCTTTCTTTCTTTTTGAATTTTAATGAGAAATTATTATGATTTATTTATTTATTTTTTTTTTTTTTTGAATTATTTTTTTAGTAATGGAAGAGAAAGAGATTTGTAGAATGATCAATGTTAACTCTTGAGTTTAAATTTAATGAAACATAATTGTAATTTGAATTATTTAGAAATGGAAGAAAACGAGATTATGAAATACTTATTTAATTTTTGTATAGAAGGATAGATGTTCATTTTTTATTCAAATTTAATGAAACATAATTTGAATTTGAATTTGAATTTGAATTTGAATTTTTTTTTTTTTAATAGTTATGGAAGAGAAACAGATTCTGAAATACTATTCATTGAATCTTTCTGTAGAATGATAAATGTAACTCATGAATCTAAATTTAATGAAACATAATTTGAATTTGAATTATTTAGAAATGGAAGAAAACGAGATTATGAAATACTTATTTAATGTTTATATAGAAGGATAAATGTTCATTTTTAATTGAAATTTAATGAAACATAATTTGATTTTTTATTTTTTTTTTCCCACTTGTGGAATATTTCAGCGCCAATATATGAGAAAATGTTTATGAATGCGTTTAATTTATATGTGTTATATAGTAAGGAGTTAAGTTACTGTTGGTGTTGTGTGTGCTGGGTGTGAATGTTAATTGCATTGCCTACGTAGTTGGGGATCTCGACCACTATGCTGATTTGTGGAGTCATTTATACATTCTTGAGCCTGCTTATGCCAGCCCGTTTGTAATAAGCGTATATATGGAGGAAATAATACATGAATATATGTATATTAATATGTAGTTATGGAAGGTAAATATATTTTTATTAAATGTAATTTTCTTTCTTTAAATGTTAAAGGAATTCGAGAAAAGTCAAAGAGGGCAAAAATTTGTACGTGGTGTAAAGATAAAGGTGTAGATATTGTTTTTTTACAAGAAACATATAGTACAATTGAAGTTGAGGAGACCTGGAAATTGCTATGGAATGGGAGTTCATATTTTAGTCATGGGACAAACCATAGTAAAGGGGTGCTTATTTTAATAGATAATAAATTAGATATTCAGATTTTAAATGTTATTTCAGATAATAATGGTAGATATGTTATAATGGAATGTATTATTCAGGGGATGAAATTGATAATGGCTAATGTTTATTTGCCAGTAAGAGGAAGGGAATCAGAAAAAAAATGATTTTTTGGTCAATTTTGAAAAAATAGTAAAAAGAAATTAATAAAGAAAATAATGCAATAATTATTGGGGGAGATTTTAATATTATTTTAAATAAAGATTTAGATTATATTGGAAGTAGTAAACACAATGTTCAATCTCGATTTAATATTTTATTTTAACAATTTTTAGATAGATTTGAGTTGCTGGATATTTGGAGGATAAGGAATGGATTGAAGAAACAGTTTATGTATAGGCAAGTTAATTCATGTATACAAAGTAGATTAGATTATTGGTTTGTTTCTAAGCAGATAGAACATGTATTATTAAAGTGTGATATAATACCTTCTACGGCTCCAGATCATTCAGCCATTCAATTGTAATTTTACAATAAGTTAATATATTCATCTAAGTTTCAGGGATCCTATTTGAAATTTAATAACAGTTTATTTGAAGATACTGTATATATTAATTGTATTAAAGAGGAAATTATTAAATTAAAAGAAGAATTTCGAATAGAAATAGAAGATAAAAGAGTTTTATGGGATTTTTTGAAAATGAAAATTAGAAATGTTAGTAGAAAATATTCAAAAGAAAAGGCGAAACAATGAAAACAAAGAATTGAAAATTTGGAAGAAGATATTTTGAAGTTGGAAAATGAATTGCTAAATGGAATAGACCAGGAACAAGTTGATGACTTAGAACGGAAAAAAAAGGCTTACAGGATTGTTATAATTATAAAAATGAAGGTATTAAAATTCGTTCTAGAGCACTACACTATGAATGTGGAGAAAGAGACACTGGGTATTTTACTCAATTAATGAAGTCTAATAAAAAGAAAACATTGATTAGTAAACTTTATATTGATGAAGATATAAGTTTTGATCCAAAAAATATTATGCAGGAAATATATACATTTTATAGTAAGCTTTATGCTCAATCGGAAGGGGAAGTTGATTTTGTGGATGATTTTTTTCAGGACTTGCCAAAATTAAATTCAGAGTTGTGTGCATTATGTGAAGGCAAAATAACAAACGGAGAATGTGTTGCAGCCATAAAAGAAATGGCATCTAATAAATCCCCGGGAAATGATGGGTTAAGTGTCGAATTTTATATACTGTTTTGGCCATTAATAGGAAATTTAGTTGTAGATTCTGTAAATTTAGCTTTTGAAAAGAAGGAACTTTCCTCATCACAAAAGCAGGCAGTTATAAGTTTGATTTATAAAGAAGGAAAAGATCCCTTATTTATAAAAAAATTATAGACCAATATCTCTATTGAATGTTGACTACAACATTTTAACTAAAGTGCTTTTTATAAGGATTAAAACAGTTTTAAATGAATTAATTTCTGTAGACCAGGTGGGATATTTAAAAGGTCGAAATATAGGTGAAGCGATAAGAATGATAGATGATATAATTCATTATACATCAGTTAATAAAATACCTGGATATATGATGATAATTGATTTTGAAAAGGCTTTTGATTCAGTTTCACATACTTTTTTGCAGAAGGTTTCGATTACATTTGGTTTTGGACCGTCATTTTGCAGATGGGTGGAGACTATATATAATAATGCTCAAAGTTGTGTTTTTAATGGGGGCGCATCTACTGCATACTTTGATATTAAGAGAGGTGTTAGACAGGGGGACCCCTGTCCCCATATTTGTTTATACTTTGTATTGAAATTTTAGCTCGTTCAATATATAAAGACCCTGAAATTCAAGGATTTACTTTTAATAATGTACAAGTAAAACAAATTCTTTATGCAGACGATATGACTCTCTTTATTCGGGACTCAAACTCACTTAAAAGGGTAGAAAAACTGTTTGAAAGTTTTGCTACAAATTCTGGATTAAAAATTAATAAAGAAAAAACTTTTATATTATTGTTAGGCCTTTCTCAAAATAAAAATATTGCTCTTCCATTTGGTAAAATAGTACAAATAGTCAAGATTTTGGGTATATACTTTTCTTTGGATGTTAAAGTTCAGGAAAGGACAAATTATAAGGAAATTTTGAGTAGAATAAAAAAGTTGTTGTCTTGGTGGAAACAAAGAGATTTAACTTTAATGGGGAAAATCCAATTGATAAAAAACGTTTATTTTGTCAAAATTGATTTATGTATCGGCGCTGACATCAGTACCGAATTGGGTATTTCAAGATTTGGACAAATTGGTTTTTGACTTTTTGTGGAATGGAAAAGATAAAATTAAACGAAATGTTATGTTCTTGGATTATTGTAAAGGTGGACTTAGACTAACAGACTTTCATTTATTTATTTTAGTGCAAAGGATTATGTGGGTAAAGCGACTCTTAACGGGGGATGCAAAAATGGGATGGAAACAGTATTTTAATTATTTAACTAAAGATGCTGGAGGAAGTTTGATATTTTATAATAATGCAATCATAGGTATATCTGAATTAGTATTACCGGCATTTTATAGAGATATGTTGGACGTTTGGATGGCCACGAAAACGTTTTTGTTAAAAAAAGATACATCTAAAAGGAATGAGATTATTTATAATAATAGATTTGTTTATATTGATGGTCATGTTCCTTTTGATGAACAACTATTTACAAAAAATGTTTATAAGTTGCATCATATTATTGATGAGGAAGGCAATATAAAAGCAAATGAGGAATTTCAAAGAAAGGGTTTAAATACTTTAGAAATCACAAAAATACAGCGTATTTTTCTTGGCATTCCCCCTTCATGGAAACATTTTTCAAATAAAAATACTCACTCAAATATAGATAGGGAATTAGATATGGACTTTTTAATTTTTGAAAGGGTATATTTGTTAGATCAAATTACTTCAAAAATTATATATGCATTTTTATTAAATAAGAGAGTAGAAAAATCATATGCAGAACGAAATTTAGAGCAGATTTATCATATTAATGGGAAAGATATACAATCAATATTCGTAAGACTTAGAAAATGCACTTTAAATAGTAAGCTTCGAGAATTTCAATTTAAAATGCTTTATAATATTATTTATACTAAATTACATTTATATACATTTAAAATGGTTAATAGTAATTTATGTTCTTTTTGTGGTAAATATGAAGAAACTTACGAGCATTTATTTTGTCTTTGTGAGAAAGTAAAACCAATTTGGGAAGAGTGTGGGAATCTATTTAATTTAGTAGAGATTAAAAATATAAATTGGAAAGGTATCCATGTAGGGATAATTGAGTTAAACATAGGGAAGGAACAGTTATTAAATCATATAATAATGTTGATAAAATATATGATATTTATAGACAGTAAAAAAAAAAAAAAACCACCAACTCCTTTGGAGATTAAGAAAAGATTATTAGAAAATAGAAAGGAGGAGAAGAAATTAGCGGGAGACCGAGGTACCCTAACATATCATTTTAGAAAGTGGGACAAATTAAAATAGCTTCGTGCAGAACAAAATAGGGAAGGCGAACAGAAGCAATGAAATAAACATAGCTGATAATTGGTCGAGATTCTCACAAGATGTAGGCATATTTTCTGTGGATGTGTGTGTGGGTGTCTGTGCACGCGTGTGTATGTGTGTATGTAAGTGCTTGTATAGGTGTTTTTTTTGGGGGGGGGGGGAATGTTTTGTTCTCTCCTATTTTCCCCTTTTTTCTGTTTATGCTTTCTTCATGCATGCATGTTTCATGCTTTATTTGATGTAAATAGTAAAAGTTAATTTGTACTATTTAGATGTGAATGTACGAATATATTATATACAATTATGTAAACATGCAAATTATTTCATGTACTAATTTTGTTATTGATTGCTATTTTGTTATTGTTTGGAGAAAATAAATATCCTTGGAAAAAAAATTAAAAAATAAATACAAAATAAAAAAATATTTACTACGTCAATTGTAATTTTGTGTTCCTTTCTAGTTATAACTATTAGTTTGTAATGTAATGATGCAGGTTTTGGTTACTAAAATTCAGTTTCACCAAAAATGTACTCTCCTTACCAGAACTCAACTATCCCTTTAAGGAAATATATATTTTTAATCAAAATCCAAGATGGCTGCCAAAGTATGCATTCAAATTAGTTGAATCATTATAATTATATTTAAAACTAATCTCTACTTCAAACATAAGCACTATACATTTATTTAAATGAAATCCAACATGGTGGCCTAGAGTGGCAAAAAATGGCCGCAAAGATCCCCTGTTTGAATTCACATTATTGAATAAATATTTCGTGATGCATGTCATGAACAGTCATGTTTATTGGTCTTTTTGTTTATTGTATTCCAAGAGATATATTTGAAAATCCTCTTTTTTGGTCAAAATCCAAGATGGCGACCACGATCGTATTCAAAATTTCTTTTCAATTTTCTTTTCATATCCTGTTATTCAACATTTAAGTAAGTTACACTTTTTCCATTGAAATCCAACATGTTGTCCAAGATGGCCGCCAAACACACCCATGGGACACGATTTGGACTTGGTAACATCAACTTTCTTTAACAAGACACATGTAGGTTTATAAACATGTAAGTTTGAAAAATATACCTTTTGGGTGCATGGGAACCCCTATTCCTCCCCTACTAATGGGCACTGCTATGAATACAAGAAGAGAATAAAAGGAGCGAAGAGGGGGAAAGGGTGAATAGAAGAGTAGCGAGAGTGACAACTGAAAGTGTAACAGACAAAGCACTAAGTTTACAATAGTTGTTGCAGTAAGTCCCTTTTACATAAACACTTGCATCTTGACAAAGTTGTACTTGATCTTAAAATCTATTATCTATTATTCCATTTGCTTATGCCTACATTTTAAATGGAGTTTAACGCATGAGTAGTATGTACTGGTGGTTTGTGTAATAACGATCTTCGCCTAGTGCTAAAAGAATGAATACATGAATAACCTACAAACAGTGTTTTAAAAAGGAGCAGAAGATGTCCAGTGTGGACATTGTACAAGAGTATTCATAGTATTTAATTCCTGGATGAAGAGAATTTTCGTTTTCAAAACTAGGGTTATTATATTCAGAGTGGGTAATGATACTAATTGCCCCTTTTTGTAACAAACGTATTTTAGTAAGATGAGAAAATTGCGAATTACCCCAGACAATATTGCAATATGTCAAGTGCTATAATGCCAACGAATTAAATAGTAACAGCAACACATTTTGGGGCACAATATATTTAAATTTTTATAATATTCCAACACTTCTGGATAATTTTAAAACTACATTCTCAATATGGGTCTTTTATCTAAGACATTCATTATTATTTATACCAAGAAATAAGAATAATTTAACGTTTTGTAAAATATTATGATTAAAAAAAATAGTTTTGGGAATTCTTCTGGTCTAAGAATGAAATAATATATTTTGTTATATAATAATTAACAATCAATTTATTACTCTGGAGCCATTCACCTAATGTTCGTAATGGATATTTCTATGAGACAAAAAGGCAACGGTATCATCAGCAAATAAATAGAATACAAAATACATGTGCTATTCAAAATATCATTAATATAAGCTAAGAACAATTGTGGTCCTAAAACAGACCATTGTAGTACACTACACGTTACAATTGCGTGGTTGGAGTTGACACCATGAACACCAATACTGTTTTCGTCAAACCTAATATGATTTGAACCAATTTAGTGCTACACCTATCACTCCATGACAAAACAAACAAACAAATCAAGAAGGATGTGGTGATCTATGGTGTCAAATTCCTTTGAAAGATCAATACAAAAAAATACCCTTGACTAGCTCATTTGAGACAAAAGTTGACAAATTGTATACACTATGACACGTTCAATGATTTTTTCCAAAGCCAGATTGTTCATTAATTAAAACATCACATTTTGAAAGGAAACTATAAAGTCTATTGTGCTTTACTTTTCCCAAAATCTTTGAGAATATTGATACAAAAACAATTGGTCTATACAGAGTGTATCAAACAAATGGAACTAGAAGTTCAAAGGTCAATTATTTCAAAATTATATATTTTCAAACCATACAAATTATATAGATGTAAAGGGTATGTTATAAGTCAAGTTGCGTATGTTTGTTTACATACTAAAATGCACTGTCTCCTGTGGAGCTGATTGTTAACTCATGCTGATAAATGATCAGGCGTACGTGGGACTAAGGTGCATATAATCTCATTTGGTTGGCGTTCTGGAGTAGTTTACAAGGCAATACTATAGGTTTTTCCAGCCAAATTTGTCAAAACAGCAGGCAAACTGTCATTTCGATCATTCAAATTAGAGTGATTTTTCTTAAAGTGCTCAATCTACATTCAAATGTGTTTATAGGCATCCGAGTTCGCACATTAAGCATTTAATTGGTTTGGTATATATACATATTTCTTTTTAAGCTAATTTTTGCATCTGTTTTCAATTTGTAGATGTCCATAATGAAGTTAAACACAGTACTGTGCTAATTCACAGCCATATCTTTCCCATAAGCCTGATAAGTACACATTGTGGTTGGGAATCACAGTGATTTTCATGTGGATTACAATTTCATTAATTTCAACCAATTATATTTCAATACATGATTGTATATCTAATCTTCATTCAATTTATGTATCAATTTCATCATAACTCATCATGTTGATACTTTTCTTTTCTGTTTCATTCATTTAATTCAAAATCCCGCCCTCTATAAATGTTCTTTTTTCCCATGAACATGATAAGTTTACACCATGACCAATTACAATGCACACTATTTACAATCACTCGCCAATTGACGAATTTGAATGCCCGAATGCCCACCACACAATTTTTCGCTCTAAATTGGATGCTCTTTAAGCAATTATTAACAATTGGATGCTCCTTTTTAAAATTTCATTTTGGTCGGAATTTCCGATCGCGTGCATTAGAATTTAATTTGAACGACCATTTTAGTAAATCAAATGATGGTACCAATCGGCAATCAATTTAAAGCTAATTTGAATGATCAAATCGTCAGTGTAGCTGCTGTTTTGACGACCTTGACCGGGAAAACCTTTACAATTGTAAAGATTGTAGACTTGGAAAATGTAACAAGATCCTTTTAAATCGAAATAAAAGTAAGAGAGGAAGTATATTGCGTATTTTATGTTTTTAAGTGTTAATAGATAATTGCCAACGGCTTTATTTACATATTTTGACATATTTTTCTCAATGGTAGTACTAACATGTCTCAAACTAACAGAGTTCGCTCGCTATTCATGATTTTAAAAAGAGTTCACTATTCATAATCTGAGAATTGCTAGTTTCTCTGTTATTGTTTTATGAAAAGGGATCCTTTTCTTACATTATGATTATCCACTCTTATAAGTAGTGACCCCTAATATAACACACCAATTGTTCATGTTTATGAATAACGCCCCTTATATGTAGCGACTTTCAATGGGAATCATGAATATATACCCTTCCTCTGCATAAGCGACACTTACGTTCAGATGTCCCTATGTCTTTATGAATGGCGGTCACTCAATATGGGGAATGACAATGCCCCTAAATACCGAACCACATGACCCTCGTGAATAGCGAATAACATAAACTATATACAATATTCCTGTATGAAAATCACGTTTAATTAAAGGATCAGTAACATGGATTTAAATACCCCCGTAAAGGGCCCGTAATCAAAACAAGCTACACTTCCAATCTATTTAAAAACTATGAACATGTCTTATAAACAGGTTTTTATTGAATAACTATATGAACTAGTTAAGGCAATTTAAAACCTCTTGCAAAGTAGTTTTCTATCGTTTGTATTTTGTTTTCATTGTTTGTTTCCTATGCTGGCACATTATTTTCCGTATGCAAGGGGAGGGCTTTCATATAACGAATCCCTCTTTTTTTGGCCTTCCCAAAACGCTCTATCATGTTATTCTTTTTTTGATTTACTTATACCCATGGAGCAAAGGTTTTTTTTTCATACATGGAATGTTATAAAAGGTTTGGGCCCAGAATTGTCTTCTAGGACCTTCTAGAAGCACAACCTAGGTGGACAACCTCGCGAACTAGCTACTAAGGTAACCAGAAAGCACATATTAAGGATTTTACCCCTAATGTACGTTAAAAGCGCCTTAGATTCTTAGGGTTCATGAATATCCTACTCAGGTATTTTCACGATTACACCCAAACGCATGCCGCTTTAATTCAATTACTTCGAATATGTCTTTCATAGATAGTTGTGCATCCTTTGATACCAAAGTTTTCCTTTTTACTTCTATTGTTTAATGTCACGTGCCTTTATATGTCACGTGCCAGATATAGAATATAGAATATTTCACTTACGCCTATGGACCAAAATCTGTGGAAATGGTGCAGATTATAGAATTACACAAATATTTAGCTGTACAGCCTGATACATATTCGATGGCATTTAGTAAGATGAAAAACAGTACACTAGCAAAACAAAGAATAAAACAATACAAGATAATTACATGTAATAATTATAATGATAAAATGGATGTTATGATTTAGCGAACGTATCAATGTATGGCGATCGCGGTGCGTCATTATATCTATCCCCAGTCATTGGATACATACTGCAATCAATCCAGCACACAAGAGTGCACATTTCTAACTCACATCGGAGTCTTCCAGCCTGACACTTTGTATATGAATACAGTGCTAATAAATCACGTTCCATCCTTCCGGGCACTCTCTGATTCCGAACTCGGGACCTCATATGTGGAAAGCTTGTGCCATTCCAACCCTTTACACCAAGTCCACGAATATACAATCATAGCTATTTATTACAAGCAAAATCTATATAATCTCTTTGAGGCCCTTGGAACTGTTCATCCTATTTCTCACAAGTTTCATTAAAAATACAAACAATTACCAAACAATCATCTTGCTAGTCCAAACAAAGTGATTTTGTGGCTATGCATCGTCTCATATTACATTACAAATCTGCACTCAAAATCATAATAGGGGGCTGGGGATACGAAGGTACACCAACATCGTTTTGAAAGATTGTTAAATACAAAGTCAAAATAACGAGGCATGAAAGCTGACATGTCAATGGAATGAGTCTATTCCAACTGATCAGATGACATCCTTGTAAAGCTTGTTAACTTCTATTCGCAAGAAAAAGAAGGCCAAACAAATTGAAAGAACTACAGCGTCTAGATGGCCTAATTTCAAAAATTAGGCTCTCTATACGTAATTTTTCCTCAAGAAAAAGAATTTGGCAGTCATTTCCCATGATATCAATACATTTTGTGGTAATTAGTAAATATATAATTGTCCTGGGAACGCCCCTTTTAAATCGCCAAAATGTGACGTCATCTAAAGAACGGACTAATGAACTAAATTATGACACTGACAGTACCAAAAGCAGGAAAGAAATTACAGCTTACTAGTGCAAGTATAAGTCTATTCATATACCAGAATTGTGCTAAATGAAGGGGTAGAATCGTTATTAAGTCTGACATGATAAGGATCATTAAATAGGGGGAAACTGCAAAGTGATCAATCAAGCCATAATCATCAGGCTACATTATCATATAAATAAACCAGTTATCGTCAGATGCCAATATAAAATAGTATAGTTGTATTGGTATTTAGAAAAATGTGAAATAACCTACACTATACTTGTGGATTATGCTGATGTAAACCTAATAAGCATTTTTTTAAATAAATGATACCCCTCTAAAACTAAACGTCATTTAAGATCATAATCATTTCTGAAAAGTATTTCATTCGCTAAGGAGTACCAATGATGTGCTCGATAACATGTTATAAGTCTACGATCACAAATGGTAGTACATACAGTCATGTAGTTCTTGAACCACAGATTTAGTGCAGTAGACAGCTAATCTCAGTGAGAGGAGTGTTTGAGTGAGCAATTTAATGCTTAAAGGTATGGTAACAAGAAAACTGCCTCAAAATTGGGTTTTAATGTATCTAAGGTAGATTTTCATGAAGATTACTAATACAAACATATTTTCCTCGTGGGAAAAACCGGTAAAATAAAAAAAATCAACTTGTAAATTCACTTTCGGAACCCCCGTAAAAAAAACTGATTCTCGGGCGAACAAAAAATGACGTAATCTTTGTGACGTCACCTGCAGACAATCGCAGTTTAGCTCGGTCTTAGACTTACACGCTGAGTGCAATACACAGAGATATTATTTCCATTTGTTTCAATATTTGCAAACATTTGTTCAGGTTTATATCATGGACGATATACACTCAGATGTGTACCTGCATCCTGCTACAATTCATTTCTTAGCAATTCTTATGCATTTTCAATAAAACCTCAATTTAAAAGCAAAAATGAGTTTGTTTTACTAGCAAGTCATAGGCTCTGCATGTAAACAGTGCACATTCCTCCGTGTTGCGGTCTGCATGTGAGGTCATGAATCGGGTGACACGTGCGCGAATTCCCGCTCCGCTAGAAATGACTTTTTTAGGAGCATGGAACGCCGATGCGAAATAAAGCAAAAAAGTTCCATGAAATTTTTTTTCCCAACTTAAGGATTTCTTTGAAAAAAAGAGTCTGGTTATATCAATAAAGGCACATATTTAAAGCTATGAATCTGAATCAAAGCCGGGATTTCCCCCCTCCTTTAATGAGTCCTGGAGACATGTACAGTCACCTGATATAACCATAGTTGTTAAAACCATCAACCTGACCAGTTCCAGGATTCAAATCATTGACAAGCTGTTTATAGTGATCCCTCTTGAAGATCTATACCCTATAAACAAACATGCTTCTCCATGGGAGGTTAGGTCACCATCAATGACAAGTATGCAATGTCACGGATTCAAACAGTATAGGTCTATGTTTGTCTAAATGTTAAGTCCTCATTCATGCTAATTATACATGTGTGTCATTCTATATAGTCCAATGAACATTTCTATGAGTCAAATACAGCTTATAATTATGTGGACTTGTTGAAACAATGATGTACCAGTACAATTTAAAGGGGACCACCAGGCAAAGAACAACACATTATTATATGTTTTGGTACCGTTTTGTGATATCAAATAGATACCCAACATATTGCAAAGGGTTGTGTAATTCATAAACAAAGCAATTAATTTCCACCACTTACGGAACCACTACTATTTCCTGGTTCCATACGGGCCAACCATTTGCGAGTGCACCAATGCTATTCACGCGTACCTTTGTAGAAAATAGATTCCCGGGCGATTCGTTCGCTCTGCACACATTAGTCTTCGCAATTCAGACCGCATGAACGCATGCTTTAAAATGGTGATGCGTTTTTCAATTATATATATTTTTTTCTTCTGGAAACATATTTTTTTGTAGATGGAATGGAATACTAAAGATGTTACCTTTCTTTAATAATAATATTATTTTGAGTGGTGGTAACCTTTCAAAGGGTGCGATGGCTCAGAAAATGGCCTACAACATAAACACAAATTGTAACATTGTTTGGAAATGTAGAGTAGGTAACTTTGTTTTTCTCTGGTACGATTATCATTTTTATCATGATTGTTTTTGTTCATGTCCATTACTTTGTTTCATTGTATTATCGTGTACATGAATAAAAAGAATCTTCCTACTTAACAAATTAACAATATTTCAACTGAGAGTTGAGGTAATCGCTACTGCCTTTGCCGCTTCATTTATTTTCCCTTATCTTTCCCTACAGGCTACACCTACAAAATATTTACACTCATTGTTGACTTCTGTATTAGTTCCATGTTAATATTGGCAAAACACGTTATACACATTCAAACAAGTATATATAAGTGCTTTATTGTCAGATATATCATTAAATTGTTATTAGTACAACAATCACTTTATTAAATGGTTCATATTGTATTATATTCTTTATTAAGGTCTTTTATATATCTGTAATCTATAATCAATACATATGTCCTCATTCTACAATATGTACATTTCATTATCAAACCTATTTTACCTCTATTATAAAGATTTAGTAAAATCAGATACCAACAATACACTATTAGGAACTCATATTCTGATGTATTTCATTGTTTTTTTTAATTTGTTAATGTGTTTTATTATTCTATTGTTTTTGCTAATATAATTTCAAAAACTTTCAAAAATTAGATTGAATGCCATTTGAAGAACTTCAAATACAAAATGTGTAACGTTTTAAATATCTTGAACATTTCAATGCTATTCAATGCTATTTTGTATATAACTGAACGTGCAAATACAAAATGTGTAACGTTTTAAATATCTTGAACATTTCAATGCTATTTTTGTATATAACTGAACGTGCAATTTCAAGTCCTTTGCACAACACGTGACTTAAAATGACACGTGACACATTAACCAAAGATATTATGCAGTCAAATTTGATATCAGAAGATGCACACGACTCTACAGAATACAAATCTGAAGCGATGTGATGATATCATAATGCCTTTTAGTGTAATTGCGTAAATATCAGAGACAAATCTTCATGAACCCTAAGGATTTAAGGCACTATTAACGTACATTATGGGTTAAATCGTTTGTACGCGTTTTGTGAACTTCCAGTAGCTAGATCGCGAGGTTGTCCACCTAGGATGTGATCCTAGAAGGTCCTAGAAGACATTTCTGGTGAACAACCTTTTATAACATTCCATGTATGATATCCTAAAAAAGAGGTGTTTGCTCCCTGGTTACTATAAATTGTTTAAAGTTTCGGTTTGTAATATTTTTTTTTTTGGAAGAGTTTTGAGTGCAATTTTAATCGAATATAATTAAAATTGATAATGGACAAAATTGTCACCTGTCCCTCACTTCTCGAAATGTATATTTAAATTTCACTAATTTTGCACAATTGATATCAAGGATAACGAACATTTTGAAAAGAGCTATCAATATAATTATCAATATAACTAACCCTGGTCCTCACCTGAAATTGAAATGTGCGTTGAGGAGATGGCGAAGACACTCTGTATGTCCATCCATTGTAGCGACGCAGAAAACAGTGTTTCCTACTGGAGTCTTTATTATCAAAGAACATACGAAGAGACATAAAAATAAAGAGGATTGCCATTTTGCTATGTAATTATAAATGTCTTAATAAGTAAATAAAACCAATTGGAACAAATAATAATATCAACTGATTGTCTCTCCACTTGGTGAATACGACTTCTTGAATGCGAGTTATACACTTTTGAATACTTAACCAGTATGATCCAATTGCTACCCAAAAAAGCCAATAAACCAAACAGTAATACATTTCATATGCTTATTGGAAATTACCTCATATTTCAAATTATTTATGTTTTGCCTCAGCCGAGGAACTTTATTTCATAAAATAATCAAGGTACACAATAGCGAACAAATTCATTAATTATACATGTTGTTCAAATCGTCTTATTTCGGTGTCAAAGTTTGCGTTTGTTTTATTGACTAAAAATATATGATATAATTGTATAAACATCATTTATAAACTATTTCTAAAATGTTATGATGTTAAAACGCTTATTCTTCAACATATGTCTTTTGTAAATCACATATTGTGCACAATTATATTCCTAAAAACATAATTGTTGTGTTCAATCTGATGTCCTACTTTCGTTTATTGTCACATGATTACGAGTGCATTTATATATCAACTTTTTATTTTTTTCAGAAAATGTCTAACTGCATTTGGGATTTATTCATAATACACACATTACAGGTAATTTTTAGTGAAATGTTCCATTTAGATAAATTGTCTTTAAATGGAAGAATATTATGTATGATTTTGTACTCGAAATATAAATTACATCGTTTGTCGTTATCTCAATTATATATTCATTATCTGTCAATTAGTATTACTCTTTACTTCACGCATATTACAACAAACGACTAACGCCAATAGTTGTAGCTTGGGTGGTTTATTCTTTCGATATAGCAACACGTGCCATCATAATTAAATAAGTTTATGAAACAAATCGGTGCAATAATCACAATTATTAGCGGTAAACAAATATAAACTATATTTACCAATGCCTATAAGCGCCTTGAGAGGATTAGGGTAATCCGATCTAGTTATTCGATTCATAATGAAAGGCGAAAACAAGGTCCCATAAATTACTATCCACCAATCATACCTTATCCGATCCCAGTCAGTGATAATATAGTCATAAGGCCTTCGCAAGGGAAATCCCAAGTCAAACCCCTTCCTGTTTCTGCTCCCAAGATAATATCACTGACTGGAAAAATCGTTCTCTTGGAATAACAGGGGGTACAATAATCAATATATCAAATCCATCCCCGCGGAATTAACTGACTTGTCTCACTACCATTTCCAAATCCACAAAGACAATTGACCTAGACATCCCTACTTCATCTCAAGTCGCATCAATAAAACATAATGTAGATATAATATTAAACTGGTTAACCTAAATAGCAGCCTAAAATAACATATTTCCGTCCAATTAAGTTCACCAAGCAATCAATGAAATTATCACAATACTTTGCTATAATCTTATTATATATAATGGAGCCCACGTGCATGTTAAAGGGATCTAGTAACTTTGTTGTGCAAAAAGTGATGAATGGTTGATACAATGTATATTGTTGTTATCTGATATGTCCACAGGGTATTGTGTACAAATTTCAAGTCAAATAGACGTAGCATGGCAGAGTAAAGAGCGAAAATGCAAAGTGATATTCACTAACTCACTGCACTAACTTTGTACACGGTTTCAAAACTCCCAACGGAGTTTTTATTATCTGGAGACTTCAATCGTACATATCTTTGTAACGAAAGGGAAATTTGGAAAACCGAAAACTGTCCCATAATTGTATTGTCAATACGAATACAACAAGATATGAGGGATTTTTAGGATTTGGAAAATGTTACTAAGTCCCTTTAAAGAAACAGGTCTCTTTTACAAAACGTCTCTACAGTTCCAGTAAACGGATGGGGATGTATGTAACACACACAAAAACATCAGATCGAACAGCCCTGTAATTTGGATTCTATGATTGAAAAACAAATGCGTCCCTCCATCAAACTATATATCGGTCAATAAAGGAGTTTAACTGATTTAGCATTATATTACAGCAATATTGTATTCATTCTTGTAAAGGTATTGTGAAGCCGACATTTGTATGTCATGGAAAAATATCTAAATATGAGGAATATATAATTATAGTCCGTGGGCCAGAGGGGTCTACCGGTGACCCCCCTTATGATCCTCCGACTTGGGTGTCATTTTGTCCATTGATATGTCCAATGTTAGAAACAAAATGTTAACAAGAAAAAAGCTCATATAAACTATGTTTTTTACAACTTTTTTGGAGGTATGTAAAAATAGCACTTTTTCATTTTTTGCTGCATTTCTTAGGGTTGGTGAAAATTGAGATTTCCTTAAGTGCTCTCATTTGATAATGGCTAGGTATTTATCAACTAACTTTTGCTGATACATATTTGTGTATATTCCTAAGACAGAGAAAAAGTTGCATGGTCAAAGTTGATTGGCTTCATATAATTATGACGTCATCAAATTTGCATATGAAAAATCATGGGAATTTCCGTAATCAAAACGATCAGAAAAACAATGTTCATTAGTATAGTTTATTTGTTTCACCATGAGAATGATGATAATGAGCTTAAACTTATGATGTCTATTTCTGAAAGTATATTCAAATCAGAAATGCTATTATCCTTTGAATATAATGTACACAAATTACATTTTTTTAATTACGTAATCACCATGCGTCATATGCAATTGTAAGGCATATGATGGCCATTTTGTGTAGGGCACAAATCGGTACATATTGCTCCCTCTTTAATTCCTATATTTAAGGACCAATCGCTCTCATATTTGGCACATGTGTACAGCTGGTAGGGCTCTTCAGTTTGCAATAAGTAGAATCTCAAAAGGTCATCAAATGAGGGCGCTATTTACTAACAAAATTATTAAACATACAAAATCCCATCAATTCTGATAAAAATGTTATTTTTTCTCTATCTGTCTGATTCGTATAGACAATTTGACATTTTTTTTGCATTATTATGCAACTTTACTTTCCCTAGAATGAAAGTCAGAGTTTAATTATGAAGAATATATGATTTATGGGTAAAAATATGAATTTCATGACTTATTTGCATAAATTACCATAAATTTACAAATTAATGACTTTTTCAAAAAATTTAAAATTTCCATAATGGCCCCCGGCCGTAGGAAGACCTCAAATAGCCCGGCCTTTTTAGGGTTAAAGGACATTAAGAATACACCCTACTTTGACACTTATTCCATAGTTGATGACTTGAAACATAGGTTTGCCGAAACAAAATCCATGAAAGAGTAGTGATTTAAGACTAGTTTGTTTGCCAAATCTCACTTAGCAGCCAGTAATTACGCCCCACCCATATTTAGGGTCCGGAATATTTGGCTTACGTCATGACGCGTCATCTACATAATTTAGTTCATTAGTCCGTTCTTTAGATGACGTCACATTTTTGCGATTTAAAAGGGGCGTTCCCAGGACAATCAGATATTTACTAATTTATTGATTTCATGAGAAATGACTGCCAAATTCTTTTTCTTCGGGAAAAAATTACATATAGAGAGCCGAATTGTGAAAATGGGGCAATCTAGACGGGTGCGGTTCGTTTATTCCGAAGGTTCGTTAACCCAAACACGCAAATTTCCTATACCTGAGTGTTCGTTAATCCGAAAATGAAATAGGGTTCGTTAATCCGAACATTTGTTGCATTATTCCGAAGGCTCGTTATTCCGAAGGTTCGTTATTCCAAAGGTTCGTTATTCCGAAGGTTCACTATTCCTAAAATGAAATCGGGTTCATTATTCCGAAGGTTCGTTATTCCGAAGGTTCGCTATTCCTAAAATGAAATCGGGTTCGTTATTCCGAAGGTTCGTTAGTCCGAAAATGAATTAGGGATCGTTAATCCGAAAATGAAATAGGGTGTGTGTGTGTGTGTGTGATGTGTGTGATGTGTGTGTGTGTGTGTGTGTGTGTGCACTGGCGTAGTGGTAGGGGCGGGGGGGGGGGTGTCATGGGCCCCCCTCCCAAATCAATTTGAATCATTAATAAAGCATAAAAATGCTAGCATGAAGGAATCATGAACATTCAAAAGGGAACAATCCCCCCCCCCACCCCTTTGGCTGCCAAGTGAAAATGTGATGTGGAAAACATCACTTGCTGGGATTCAAAATAGCACCCCCCCCCCCCTGCCCCTTAGTTGCTATTTATGATGAAATACATACAATTCAGACAAATAAAATGTGATTTTGGACTGATATCAAGCAGCAAAATCTAACTTTATGACATAATTATAATTATATCAAATTGATTTTGGTTTTATTTCATGTTTTTTTTTACATGAGAAAGATATAAATATATATATCTCATTCGTATTGCACTGTTTTACAAAGAAAAAGAAAATACAATTTGACTAGAATTGTAAAGCCACTCTTTGCCCCCCTCGCCTTCTCCCCCACCCCCATGCAGCCACGGCAATTCGAGTAAGATTGATCCCATTTCCCAGGTCCACACTGCTCAAAATCAAATCAACTCAATTATTGTCTACGTCGTATTTATTTAATTATCGGATTAACGAACCCTATTTCATTTTAGGACTAACGAACCTTCGGAATAACGAACCCGATTTTATTTTCGGATCAACGGACCTTCGGAATAACGAACCTTCGGAATAATGAACCCGATTTTATTTTCGGATCAACGGAGCTTCGGAATAACGAACCTTCGGAATAACGAACCTTCGGAATAACTGAACCTTCGGAATAACGAACCTTCGGAATAACGGACTGTAACCATCTAGACGCTGTAGTTCCTTTAATAGTAACCCTATGTATCTAGTCCTGAGTGAGATTTTCGATAGCATGTACTCCAATATCAAGTTAAGACATAATGTTTGGAGAAAATTCTGGTCAGAAACTTGTTTTTCAATATTTGTATTATACTTCTGCTTGGCATCACATTTTTTGGTTTCAGAGAAGAGAACAAATGAACACCTCTTGTTTACAGTTCATTATTTGATATACCTACTCTCCAAAAGTGACAGAAACTTCATGTGACGACTAGATGAGTACACATTCATCCCTTTAAATGATTACCATGGTGACAGAAAGTGGCGAATGAATTGAATACAAATTAAAGTTAACGACCACATTGAAAAATGTTTTAGATCATGAAAAGTTGTCTGGAATTTATAGAGGCACATGCAGGGGAATGTCTGTGTGTGTAGAACTGTTAACTAATTTTGCAACATTTGTGCTCTTATATTTTACCCCCAAAAACGTACTATGTCTCAATATTCATAATACACGGGATACTAAATACATTCCATTAATCACTGACAACTCACAAATGATCTGCTATCATCAAGGCTGGTTGTGGCAATAGCTGATGTCAGTTAGATTCCATATTTCATGCTGTTTGTTTTTCTTCACTTTTGATAAATGGTATAAGCAAATACGGGAGACAAATAGTGTATACCTCGAATTCTATCTTGGAACTGAAGAATTACAACCTCTGTCTCATTTACTGTAGTGATGAGATATAATGCCAAAGTATCACTATCTTTATGCCAGGAAATTATCATAAAGAATGATTAAAACAAAATTAAGCATCTGCCTTCTGTGCCACAATTTTTAGCTTTTGAAGCGCTTGATCCTAAACCATTACCATGCAATCACAAAAGAGCACCCCAATCTTGGGCAGACTGGCTCCTGACCAATGCTATTAATCACGACTCTGCTAAGTAATTAATTTGCCCCAGTCCATAGAAGATGGCTTAAAACCAACTAATATGGAACCGAAAGCCACTGGCTCATCCTAAACATGTAAATGAGATTACAATTGATTTCACTTAACCAAACTGCTGAAGCAATTTTACTTTATGCTGAAAACCTGTGAATTGTTGTCAAGAACACAAAAAGACAAAAAGTAATCTCTGATATTAAAGGTACTTCAGATTCGTCAAATCAGATGCGCGGCGCCATCTTAAGTACACGTTGCGCACGGTGCGTGATGCACGTTAGCTCAGTGTCATGCGGTGCGCACAAACTGGCCCAGTTCAAAATGGCGACCCGCTGTGTAGCATCCCCACGCTTGATGCCCTTTAAGATCACACTCACTACAATCCTAAACAATTTACATGTGTGGACAACTGTTGGGAGGACACTTTCCCTGTCGTGGAACGACATCCATCAGAACATGCAATGCAAGCTCAAAAAAAGACCCATCAGCAACAAAGCGTTACAGAACAGTATCACTTCTTTCCCACACCTTTAAGCTGTTCGAGCGACTAATTCTCACCCACCCACCTAAGTGCAGTTGTATAACCATCTCTGATGAAGGAGCAGGCATTATTCCAGCCTAGGAAGTCTTGCACAAGACAACTGCCTAACCTTACCCAACATATAGAAGACGTTTTCCAGTAAATGTCTTTACTGGAGTTGTGTTTGTAGACCTCTCAGCAGCTTATGCTACTGTGCACAGACTCTACACAAACTACTGAATGTGAACAACATGCACCTGACCAACATGGTGAAGACTCTGATTGAAAACAGACGCTTCATCGTCGAGCTGTTTGGAAAGAAGTGTCGTTGGCGCAGGAAGCATTCTGGCCAAACTCTGTTAACATCCATGGACGTAGATCTGTCATTGACACCTATTTATCAGAGGGGGGGGGGGGGGGGGGGGGGGGGTTATCATCAATGTTAACGATCAACCTATATCTACTAAGAGACCAGGAGTTTCATCTATTATACGACCTGTATATCACCACCCAAAGTGATGACCTCCCTAAGGCAGAATCCTGTAATAAGGAGGGCTGCTGCTAGCCAGAAGGAGCGACTGAGACAAACAGAGGTGAAGGACACCCACTCCATGACCACCCACTGCATCCTCGGCACTTTAAGTCACGGAAAAGCTTCCTTTCATGATATGTTGAACCCCTGGACTACAGCGTGTCTTAAGGAAGGCTCAAACTTTGGGAATAGAGGCTGAGCTCTAGGACATACCGGTAGCTTATGCCTATGGTGCCATCAGAGAAACTGTCCACACGATTCAACCAACCCTGTGTGACTTTGCATAGCCGGAATAGGCTTTGGCAGGCGTGGGAAGATGCAAGCCAACATGTCGAACTGGGGATATATCGAAGGTGCAGCAGAATACGAGTGCGGTCAAGCCCCTCAGATCATTGACCAACTGCTTAGTTGTGATCTGGTACATGGAATCTGCACAAACAAAGATCCAACAGAGGCCAACGACGTAGCGCTCAGATTTGCCCGACATTGGCAGGAAGTGGTGTGGTGATACGAAATGATGAATGAAACAAGCTCCAAACTGTTTTTAAAGGTGGGGGTAACAAACAAAAACAACCGATAATCTCATTTGAAAGCAAACATTTTAAAAAATCTGCAGCAGATAATGCCTTCACTGTGCGGGAGATATCCTACCACGTAGAAAAGGTAGACTTATCTCCAACACTTGTCTATCGCCAAAAATTATCGAGGCAGAGCTCTGAAAAGCGGCCTTGTATTGTTTTGATGAAAATGAGACTGATAGGAGCTGCTATTTGCTTTTTCATAATGAAAATAGGAACCTTAGGAGCAGCCGGATCGGCTGTAAAAACAAGGGTCTTTGAAGTGACGCATACCCGTATTGCAAATATACACCAGTAACCCCCCCCCCCCCCCCCCCCCCCCTCGGGTCATTGATGATGATGGTTGACCAGGTTTTCTTACCGTTTGGTATCGACATGGCCACATTGATCTTTGTAGCTTATTTATGCCATGGATATCTCCTAAAGAAAATACATTTAAGAGGAAAAAGTTCAAAAGATATATGTCGTTCATTCCTTCGTTGTTATTTAAGCTTAAAAATGTGCATGCTCTGCCGCCGTTTCCCACACAGTGGATAAAACAGCGAATCGATATCAACAAATTGCCACAGTGGCCTTCAGGCCGTGATCCTTCCAAATTATTGAGGGTTCTGAGGAAGGCCAAATTATATTGAACGTCTACAACTTTATCTTTACCATTTACATGTGTCAATGACTAATGGAATGTCTCCACTTACTTGCTCTAAATAAACATTGTTGTAAAATCCTGCTTGATGAATAAATAGTATGCTTCATCTTTATTAAAGAAAAAGAGTTGCAGAAGATACAAAACAATTCTGTACACACAGACTGCCCCTGTGCCTATACGTTTTGTAAACGCTCTCTTTCTCTGGTAACCCCAAACTTATAAACATGAAGTTCCCGTATTATCAAATGGGATTTTTTTTTAATTTTAAGGAAATAATGTTTATCCTTGTTAATGAGACGTAGTATGCTGTTCCCCTTTCTGAACAAAATGGTGGTCCAAGCAAACAAGTAATTTTTCTTTTTAAATCTGACTAGATGTATTTTATGTTTGTTATGTTTTTATTTGATATTCGTAAATATATTCAGACAGAAACAACTTACCCAGTGCTAGATTAACAGGCCTGAACAAATGGTAAGTAAAAACATCATATATATCGCAATGTATTTCTTAATTCACTTTGAAGTTCACATTCAGACATTGTTTGCCTTAAGGGGGGGAGGGGGGGGTGGGGGGCTTAACCTACTTTTGGGGCAGTTTTTTTTTACCAATTAAAATTTGAGATTTTCATATTAAACTAATCTCCAACATCTATTTTACAATTCCGAAATGAGTCTAAAATCACAATAGAGTTAATTCGTCATCGGTCATTCAATGATCTTGAAACTATGCTTCCAAAAAATTAGAACACTACACCAGAAAAACATTCCTAAAATCATTATTTATTGGTATTTTCCCTTATTTTTTTTCTTTTGAATGGAGGATACATTATGCCCTGTTAAGGTGTTGTCTGCTGCCCTCTCATACGCTTGGTTTGACAGTGCTATATGCAGCTGAAATTACTTTCACTCTAAGGCTGATAGATTCACCATTTGTACTGCCCCACATACTCAAACCTGTGTGGGGAAAGTGATTTTACTAATTAGTGACTAATTAAAGTATCTAAACTAATTAAAAATTATGAAAAAAGTTAAGATTATTTGCATTGCGTTGAGAGTTGATCATTAAAGTAATCACCAATTTGATACAATGATATTCGGATTCTAAAACGCATTTTATGTGTATATTAGAATTACAAATATTGCAAATATGTATGTAATGTATTTCTTTGTTTTTCTCAGTATCTAATTTATGCATGAGTGCCAGTCTCTTGCATGCCATAACTCATTATTGTATTGATGGATCTGGATGAAATTTGGACATGATGTTCAGAACAAATGCTACTTCGAAATGAGCGTTTTTGTTTTTAAAAAATTATTTAATGTTTTAACCAATTAAGCCATGAATATTTAATTAGCACGAACAATTAATAATCGCCTAATTAACATAAAAATAAATGTAAAAAAAAAAAACCCGCTCATTTCAGGGGGACAACTTTGTTTAAGGTGCTGTTAAAAATGAAATCTACAAGTGGTTGGGTTATTGTGTGAGAGAGCGCAAGAGATTTTTCTTTTATTCCTATTGTTTTCTAATTAGTATTCGTGGTGCAATATTAAACTCACTTTTTGTCTTCCATAACACTCATATTAACACTAGAAATTAAAAAAAATTAAGATATTGCCCCATTTTCAATGAAATCTGACTCCCTTGAAAAGTAGGTTAAGCCCTCCCTTAATTAGCCCGTACAAACAAAAATAAATATTATACACGTCTTTGGAAGTATGGACTTGAATACTAATGAAGCAAAATCCATTTGTCAACACCGAACCATCAATTTGAGACAAAAACTCATAATTGAAGAGGGATCAAATAATGAACTTGTCAACGAGACGTATTTTTTCTCTTCTCCGAAAAAAAGTGATGCCAAAGATAATAATACAAAATATTGAGAAAAAAAAGTTTCTGGCAAAACGTCCCCACACATTTTGCCTTAATTTTGTATCATAATAAACATGCTATCGAAAATCTCACTCAGAAATAGATTCATAGAGTTAGGATTTAATAAATAATCGAAATAGTTGTAGCGCACTGTATTCCCTATTCCACTGTTAGGGTAAAATCTAGAGGGAGTTATGCCATATTTATACCCTCAAACATATAAGATGCAACATAATAGTCTTTAATTTCATTCTTGGGAAAGTAAATTTGCATAATAATGCAAACAAAATGTCAAGTTGTCTATACAAATTAGACAGATAGAGAAAAAATAACATTTTTATCAGAATTTATAGGATTGTGTATGTTTTTATCAAATTTTAGTGAATGGCGCCCTCATATGATGACCTTTTGAAATTCTACTTATTGCAAACAGAAGAGCCCTAATAGTTTTACAAATGTGCCAAATCTGAGAGTGATTGTTCCTAAAATAAAGAAATTAAAGAGGGAGCAATATGTACCGATTTGTGCCCTACAACAAAATGGCCATCATATGCCTTACAATTGCATATGACGCATGGTGATTACGTAATAAAACATGTCATTTTTGTACATTATATTCAAAGGATAATAGCATTTCTGATTTGAATATACTTTCAGAAATAGACATCATAAGTTTAAGCTCAATATCATCATTCTCATGGTGAAAAAAATAAACTATACTAATGAACATTGTTTTTTTGACCGTTTTGTTTACGGAAAGTCCCATGATTTTTCATATGCAAATTTGATGACGTCATAATTATATGAAGCCAATCAACTTTGACCATGAAACTTTGTCTGTGTCTTAGGCTAATGTACAAATATGTATAAGCAAAATTTTGTTGATAAAGACCTAAGAAATGCAGCAAAAAATGAAAAAGTGCTATTTTTACATACCTCCCAAAAAGTAGTAAAAAAACATAGTGTATATGTGTTTTTTTCTTGTTAACATTTTGTTTCTAACATTAGACATACCAATGGACAAAATGACACCCAAGTCGGAGGATCATAAGGGGGGTCACCGGTAGACCCCTCTGGCCCACGGACTATTACATGTAGTCAGTTTAAGCGAGGTTTTGTTATTTTGTTTAGTAACCACTTACCCATTGTTATTTGTACGCGGGTCACTTAGCTAGCGCGGGTCACATAGGGGTCACGCATAGCGCTGTGGCACTCCGTGGTATCCGTGAGCGAACTTTATCAACGGGTGAATACACGTATAATGCACAATTAACCGTTGGACGATGGTTTATTAGATTTAGGTCTATTATTCCACGAAAAAGAGATTTCAAGCCCTCATTTGTAGGCATGCTATTAAATGTTATATTCTTTCATATGAGACAATAACCTCGCAGCATTTCAGTCAGTGATCCTTAGTTGTTAGGCCTTCGCGAGGGAAACCACAAGTCAAACCCTCCTTGTTTCCACTCCCAAGATAATTTCACTGACTGGAAAATCGTTCTCTTGGAATAACAGGGGGGTACCAAATCAATAGAACAACTCTATCCCCGCGGAACCAATTACTATCGATTATTCCTTACTCGATCGCAGCCAGTGATAGATGATGCCAATGGGTGGGGGAATTTTTGCTGATGTATTGAGTGAGAGGTTATCCCCGGTATTCCTTGCGTTTATTCTACTAGTTTGAGTGGATCCCCGATTGAGGACGGACGTCGTCAACTTCTCAAAGAAAGAATTTTAAGTTTTGTAACATTGTATTTGTGTACTACATTTGAAGAAATCTGAGGATTTTGATTAATTGTGCGTGGATAATCTTGCAGATGAGTGTCGAATTTAAACGAATGCGTATAATATTAATGACGTGTAATTCACATATTTTTTGTTATTGTATTTTGAAGTGTCGGGAAAACGGCATGAAGTTGCATTATTGAGGGTGTCCGGAAACGCCCTCTAACGGGAAACCGCCGTATTTTGTTTGGTTATAAACTAAAGCATTAGAGCCAGATATATGCCGAGAACGAAAAAAAAGTTTACTTACTGTTATGGAAGGATAATCGATTCATGATGAGGTTGTTAAATTTAAACTACACGTGTTTATACGTGTGAAAGCTTGCTTTAATACTTTTACGATATGTTTAGATAAAGTATTGGTGTAATATTGCGGTGAATATTTTACCGTATTCTCTGACTGCTTATTGATGTAGACTATACGAATAAGTAGGTACTTTTCATTTTATAACGAGGCTCTGCACAGCACACACACGAGCAGCGCCCGGATAGCAGCGACACGTTCTGACAGGGTCCGGACAACATCGACTACGGAGTCGTCGAGCGCATCGACCGCAATCGCGTGACGGCAGTACACCACTCGTAGACAGGAAAAACGAGCTCGCGTCTCAAACACACCCGGGTGATCTGTATAACCTGTATATAATATGACGGCTCAGTAGGAGACTA
Organism: Echinarachnius parma; assembly: GCA_037951105.1. Lineage (NCBI taxonomy): Eukaryota > Metazoa > Echinodermata > Echinoidea > Clypeasteroida > Echinarachniidae > Echinarachnius > Echinarachnius parma. Next base: position 72,464 of record JBAMJV010000700.1, on the reverse strand, counting down.
TTCGAAACTGCAATAATTATTTATGTCATGTAATCAACCTATAAATTGGCAAACACTGCTTAATTTGTTTTGCATGTTTCGATTTGGTTTATAATGTCGAGGAACCTTTGATATATCAAAATAAAGGCTTACTTTCTGAAGTCGAGTTTACTTCGTATTTATTTATGTGGTCTTTTCGCCTCGTAAAACATACACGCCACAATCTCTGACAATGATTGAAATGTAAAGCATTGATGATTATGGTTATGTTATTATGTACAATGTGTATAATGTATTATTGAATCAAAGGAGGGAATGTGATCGCTAGCTGCGCATGCGCATTGCAACAATACATTGAGTTTGGAATAAATATTCATGATATTGATGATATTAATAATGATGGTATTGATGCTTTTAAATAAATAATGATATTGAATAAATATTCATGATATTAATAATGTTTTGAAATGTGTTCTTTTATCGCCTGCAATAGCTATGGGTATTTCTAAACCATCTAGTATAAGTTATCAAATGCCGTGGTTAACAAGTGAGTGTGGGACAAGGAGAAGCGGAGTATTTTAGGGTAAAGATTGTGCTGTGTAAACTAAAAACTGAAGAAGCCAAGCTTTCTTTAAAGGATGAGGCAAGGAAGTACAAATGTTTTATTAAGAAAACTCGAAAGGCGTACTTTCGTTCTATGAGAGAGAAGATTAGAGCGTTGAAGACTGTAGATTCAAAGGATATTAGAAAATTATAAAGGGTGATAAAAGCCCAAGAAGGATTGGGATGGTCACTTTGCAGACTTTTGCAGAACATTTTGAAACACTGGGCCAAAAGCCTGAAGGTGAGAATGGACAAGATGATAAAAGAACTCCATTCGATTTAAGGTATATTAATTCTTCTATAAATGACGATATTAATAAAGAGTTTACTGTCGATGAAATTGTAGATTTAATTCGTAAAAATGAATAATGGTAAGGCTTATGGCATTGATAATGTTTTACATGATTTTTTGAAGAATTGCCCCTCTTTAGTTTGGGAATCTATTTTTTTTTTTTTTTGTTAAAATCTTGTTCTTGACTCGGGTGTTGTTCCCAGTGACTGGGGTGTAGGCATTAGAGTACCTGTTTTTTAAAAATAGAGGTTCACTCGACGAGCCACAAAATTATCGAGGAATAACTCTTTCGAGTTGTATTGGTAAATTGTTTAGCTCGGAGATGAATGTACGCCTAACAAGTTATTTAAACTGTGTTGGTATTATGGGTAATGAGCAGGTATTTGTCAAGGGGTAAAAGGTTACACTGTGCTTTCGTAGATTATAAAAGGCCTTTGATTTGATTGATAGATCTTCGTTATGGTCAAAATTGCTGTCTAACGGTATTAATGGGAAAGTATTTTCTGTCATTTATAATTTGTATGACAATGCAAAGTCTTGTGTAAGAATTAATAATAAGCTCTCAGGCTTTGTTGGGTGCAGCCTTGGTGTCAGGCAGGGAGACAATCGCTCCCCTGCTATTTGCAATCTATTTGAATGATTTTGAATATTTTTTGAGCCGCCACTATAGAGGCCTAGGCTATGTAGCTGACCAGGTTAGGTCCACTTTGAGTGATGATGATGCAGAGATTTATCTTAGGATAGTTGTGTTGTTGTATGCGGATGATACTATTGTCATGGCTGAAAATGCTGATGACGTTCAAGTTGGATAGTTAAAATTATAAGTGGTTTGGATTTACGTGGATTGAGTAATATTTGGACTGAGCAGGACACAGTTAGTAATAGATGAAATACGTGTTGTTGTTATAAGTCTTCACCTAAATGTTCTATGCATTTCTGAAACTTGGTTAAATGGAAGTATTAGTGACGGTGAAACATGTATTGATGGTTATTCTATTGTAAGACACGATAGAGGGAATCAAAGGGGAGGGGGTTTTGTTTATATTATAAGAATACATTATGTGCAATAAATATAAATGATAGTATTGTTAGCTTTAATATTGAAGCACTAATACTTGAAATGAAATGTAACAAAACTAATGTGCTCATTACTTGTGTATATCGCCCTCCATCATCTGGAGCTGAATTTTATGAAACTTTGTATTCATTACTTGAAAGCCTTTTCATGGAGAATAATGAATTGTCAATGCTTGGTGATTTTGATGTTGATTATACAACTTTCAGTAACACAAACATAACTTTAATTAAATCAATATTTTCTTTACAACAACTTATAACCAAACCTTCTCGTGTTACGATGTCTTCTTCCACTTGCATTGATCTTATTTTTACATCAATGCCTGAAAATCATATTGTTACCGATGTTGGTGAAATTTCCTTAAGTGACCATTATATGATATATACTTGTGTTGATTTTGATATAAAAAATAATACTCATCGTACAATTAGATGTAGAGACTTTTAGCATTTTGATAATGATGCATTTATTGAAGATGTACGGAATTGTGATATTTTGATTAATATTATGCACTATTTTGATGAAGACTCTATCTCTGATAATTATATTTGGCTTATGTGGAAACAAGCATTTGTGACTTTTTGTGATAAACATGCTCTAATTAAATTGATACGTGTTAAAAATAGATATAGCCCTTGGATCACTCCTGACATTATTAAGTTGATACATAAACGTGATTATTTTAAAGCAAAAGCTAAAAACAACCGACCCATTTTTTAAACAATATCATATAAGAAACAAATTGACAAATGTAATTAAATATGCTAAAGGGAGCTATTCAACATAAGTTTGTGATAAATATAAGGATAATCCAAAGAAATTGTGTGTGAATTTAAATTTAATGATTTTGTTGTTGATGATGTACTTAAATTATAGAATCAATTATCAAATGATAGTAACCTTGATATTTTGGATATTGATTGTGATCTTTTGAAACTTGTCGCACCTTTTCTAGCTAAATCAATTACTGCATTATTCAATTATTCTATTCATACTGGATTATTTTTGATGATTTGAAATATGCTAAGGTGACCCCAATTTATAAAGGTAAAGGGCCAAAATATACTTGTTCTAATTATCGACCTGTTGTTTCCCATATAGCTAAGATTTTGGAAAAGTTAGTACAGATTCAGTTTCATTCATATTTATTGACACATGATATGATTACTTGTGAACAATCAGCCTTTATGAAGAATAATTCTACAGTAACTAGCTTACAGCGAGTAGTTGATGATTGGTATGATGCAATTAATGCTCATGAAGTAGCGGGTGTGTGCTTTCTTAATATTACTAAATGCTTTGATACAATTTCTCATGATTTATTGATACTTAAATTACAACACCATGGTATAATTAACACTGCATTAAAATGGTTTCAGAGTTATTTGACAAACAGAAAGCAAATTATTAATTTGAATGGTACAGTATCACAGGCCAAATCAGTCACTATTGGAATCCCCCAAGGCGGTGTTCTACGACCCGACCTTTTTGAATTATTTATTAATGATATTACCCAAAGTGTTAATTCTTGTACATGTAATATATTTGCTGATGACGTTGCAATCTATGCTTCTGGAGACAATATAAATATTATTCAATCCTATTTACAAAAAGGTAAAAATGAAATAAATGAATGGTACATGAATAATAGGCTAACAATTAATGTTGATAAGACAAATGTAATGGTTATAACTTCCCGCCACACTAGATTATTATCTAAAGATCTTACTATTACACTAAAAGGTAACCAAATTCAAAAAGTAGATTGTGTAAAGTATTTAGGAGTACATGTCGATTGTAACTTATTATGTGATAATCATGTTTAGCAAAAGTCTCTCATATAAGTTATTTTATTTGGGAAGGTTAAGTACATCATTCGATACACAACTTTTAAATGTTCTTTATAAAACGACAATATTACCATGTATAGATTATGCTTGTTAAAGGGATCTAGTAACTTTGTTGACATGTGCAAAAAGTGATGAAGGGTTGATGCAATGTATATTGTTGTAATGTTGTTATCTCATAATATGTCGACAGGGTAGTGTGTGAAAATTTCAAGTCAAATGGACATTGCATGGCCAAGTAATGAGCGAAAATGCAAAGTGATATTCACTAACTCACTGCACTCACTTTGTACACGGTTTCAAAACTCTGGGGTAGTTTTTCGTATCTGAATACTTCGATCGTACATATCTTTGTAACGAAAGGGAAATTTGAAAAACCGAAACCGGTCCCATGATTTTATTGTTAATACGAATACAACAACGTATGAGGGAACCGCTAGAATTAATGAGGATTCGGACAATGTTACTAAGTCCCTATAAGTATGGGGAAATTGTTCTGTAAAATATAGGGATTTCATTTATCGTTTACAAAAGAGAGCTGCACGAATAGTATGTAAGAAATTTAACCCCCTGGAAGTAGAAAGTAGTGAACTGATAAGAAGTCTTAAATGGCAAAGTTTTGAAAAACGTAGAGATTATTTTTTAAATGTCCTGATGTATAAATGTATTCATGGGGACGCGCCAGAAAGATTATGTAATGAAATTTAAATGTACTTTGATCGCCACGGCTTTAATACACGTAATGCTGATTCGTTAAACGTTGTAATACCGAAACCCCAAATTGAATTGTTTAAACAATCATTCAAATATTCTGGTGCAAATACATGGAATGCTTTATTATTTGAACAATAAAATCTTCCTTCACTCATCCTGTTTAAAGTTCACTATACGCGTCGGCTGTTTTGAGGTCAACTTCCCCTTGTGCTATTTAGTGGATGCAATTAGACTGTATGTAATGTATTTCTGTACTTCGTAATTTATTGTGCTTCATGTTGTATTAATAATTTGTTGTATTTTGGTATTCCCCTATTCCTACAGCTGCTCAGGTGGACTTATTTTGGATTTTTATCGGTATTTGGTAATATTCAATTATTTGATTGGCAGTATTGATCGTTCCAGTTTCCATTATATATACACGTGTACCACGATGCATGGGCTGATCGTCTTGTGGGAGTATGGTGGGTGTGTGGTGGGTGTGTCAGGAGGTATTGATTGTGTGGTGATTGAATAGATGCATTTATGTGAACGATTGTATAGTGTCTCTGTGTGTACGTGTACAGTGTATTGGGTGCACTATCGTCTGTTTTGAATTACGTGCTTTGTGGAACACGTATAGGTATTCGTCGGAGCGCGATTGTGGCCATTTTATGATAGTTTAAAATAAAGGGATTTTTATTCTTGTAATTAGATATGTCCTACCCTAGCAGCTGTGGTTGTTTGTGATTTTAAACTGATAAATGATACTGTTTATATTTATGTCAATATGTATATGTATGTATTTTTATACACACGACCATGTTTTAAAACAGTGCATACTGACCATGTCATCCTGTATAAATATATTCAATAAATAAATAAATAAATAACTATCAGATGGATTAAAAGAGTAGTGGATTTGCGTTTGAATGACAATGATGAACAAAATTGGCATGCTGAAGTACAGGAAAATAGCCAGTGTGTAAATTACGTAATTTGAGCCATATTTTGTAATTTTAGCGGAAAATTAGCAAATAACTCTGAGTAGATTCAGGTGCAGCAGTCACCGCCTCCTATGTGTTACTGGGCGTTATGGAAACATACCAAGAGCAGATAGATTATGCAATTTGTCTCAATTAAGTGTTATTGATGAGAGGAAAACATTGATTCGTTCTAAGTTTAGAGTACGCCATGGTACTCTCAAGATGCATTATTTGTTCAATAGTAGTAATGCCACAACTCTGTCTAGACTTGCCAAATTTGCTAAGATAATTATGTTAATATTTTATACACTGTATTAATATATCTCTGATTGAGCATTGTTGTTTTACGATCCCTGGTGGGTACTTACAGTACTCTGCATGTGAATTTGTCGTACATATTTGTATATCCTATGTTTATCCAAGCACAACTGTACATATGTTACATTTCTCGTTACTTGATTATTTTCATGTTATCTGGCATACTATATGTATTTTGCCTTATTTCATTGTATTTTGTAGTTTGTATACTCATGTCGTATTTGTTTCTCATACTCCGAAAGCAGTCAACATAAACTAAACCCCTCAACAAAAGTTCTGAAACTCAACTTTGATCGATTATATCCCTCTTATTGTCAAATTGTATTTTTTTCATTTAGTGTCACTGCAATGCATGATGATTTCCCTTCAAAATGGTACATTATTTGTTATTTATTTCAAATCGGGGAATACGCAGTGCGTTTCAGAATGGAGGACGGTCAGAAGTCAAATGTCGCAAAATGAGCCGAAAGTATACAATTGGGAAATTTCACTCTTGTGTCGTATTTTTTAATGTTCAAGTTGTATCGAAGATTGTAGCGTGTTCAAATAATTTAAACTTATCAAATTTGGTATCATCTTAAAGCCTTGGGCCGGTATGATGGAGTCAGCCTTAGTTAAACTTCAGGTTTAAGGAAGGTTTTAACTCGGCATTTAAACCTCAAGTTTAAATTCCATATTCTGAAGTCGGGTTTAACGATCTATGGTTTAAGGTGGGTTTAAGGCGGGTTTATCTTTAACGTGTGCAGTATAGGGCTGAGTTAAACTATGTGTGCACATAGTTTAAGGATAGTTTAAGCAACGTTCGATCATGCTACAAACTCATAAATTAGTTTGCATCTGTTTTCCACAGTTGCATATCAATGGGATAGTCTTTTGGAATGCTTATAAACCATCTATGCATTCATTTCGATCAGAAAATCAGTATAAGCTCGTCAAAACAGAAAAGCTGCATGCGGCTTTTCAATGCATCGGACATCTACCCGTGTGGCGACCGGGAAGTTATGGCGGTGTACATGGTGATTAATGACCTTCGTACCTTCGAATTCAAGTCGCGATAACTTAACAAATTGCTGCGATACTCAATATTGTTTTACGATAGAAATAACATACCTTTTCTGATGAAGAACTTGTGTGAGTTTCATGGTACAGATTCAAGTCATGTATTTTTTAGCGCAGCTTTTCTGTTCGGTCTGACAAAGTTTTGTTATGTTCGAAATGAATACATTGCAATACCCATATATGTATTATCAAAGATGTATGTAGGATCTTTGGTATTATGCACAACGCTACAACGCGTACTACATGCAATATCGCATGTACCGGATTTGTACGGTACATGTAAAAAGGCCCGGATGTTGAGTCTTCATTCAAGATGTTGATGTTTAAAGATTGTCATATAACTTCCTCAAAAAGACGTATTGATTCCTCATATCGTTATGAAAACATTTTTATATAATTGTATAAACTACAGAGATGATGTGGATAAAAAGTATCTATATTGAACTTATATTGAACATATTGAACATATTTCAAATATTATTTATGATCGTGTGACTTGTTTGCATCTATGCATGGTCGTTCATCACATACGTCATTGACTTAGACTCAGGTTAACTAAACCTGACTTCAGAAACTGAAATTGAGTTAAACTTGCCTTAAACTGGAGTTGAGGTTTAACGCGAGTTTAGTTAGACTTCAGGTTTAGCTTAAACCAAGTTTAACTAAACCTGACTCCAGAATACGGGCCCATGTGTCTATCTTTTCAATACAATCATGTCCGTAACAATTTAAGTATAGGTTAAATATAGGTTAAGTATGGTACAGCCGAATATGGGGAGGGCCGAAAGTGAAATGTTGCAAAATGCATTTCATTTTGTGAAATTGAGGGCGTTGCATGGAAAAACGACTATTAGAGGAGATGTTTTGGGGTTTAACATTGCATAATCATCAGTAAATTTAACATCATGTGACAGCGTGTTTATTTTTCCTTAAAGGGATAGTTAAGTTCTGGTAAGGAGAGTACAGTTTTGGTGAAACTGAATTTTAGTAACCAAAACCTGCATCATTACATTACAAACTAATAGTTATAACTAGAAAGGAACACAAAATTACAAATGACGTAGTAAAGATCATGTTTTCATTCAAAAAGAGCCGTTAAAAGTTAAGAGGGCGCTCTCTAAACACTCATCGGTTTCAACCATTTTGAAGAAAATATTGTGCATGTGATGCTTTGTTGAAATGTTGATTAAATAGAGAAATAACCAACAACTATTTAAATACATATTTTGTAACTTTTTGAAAGAGGAACCTTTTTTAAAATTTTGTTTTAAACGCTGTTTCAAAATTCTCTAATAAACCTGGGGCCCCGGCTTTATTACAAATTGTTATATTTATGGATATTTCAACCGTCTGTCAACCGATTTTGATCAAACAAAGATGATTTCATTATTTGAATATTATGCTCTTTCAAATTTTACACTCTCTACCAAAACTCAACTATCCCTTTAAAATCATGTCTCTCCTGTAATAATTATGCTATTGGGATGTGTACAGTAAAACCCGATATGGGGTCTATTAATGCTATGAATTTAAGACCGTGGCTTCTTGTTTCAAGATTCCGGTAAGATACTGTTGTATTAATCATAACTCTATCATCATTTCGTGTTGCACTATCGGAAAGCTCGTGAATTTCTTTAATATGATATCTCATTTGCAATGAGTATGCTGAATGTGAGTGTGCAGTACAGGAACCGTACAAACTTGATGTATTGAAAATGCATCAAATTTCTCTTAACCTACGCAAACTGGCCAGAACTGACATAATTAGCGCCCTCTTTGACCGTGTATGTATGCCCTTATTACAACATATCAAACGGTAGAACTTCGAGATTGCAACGTGTCATTTTGAGCCCATACATTTAGAGGTACTACACACACTTCGATCACATAGTCATTATAAATGGGGGATTATTTTATTGACAAATTAACACGCTTCAACATGGTGTTGAATTTCATAATGATTAAGTAAAGTAAAGTAATAAAATATCCCCCCCCCAAAAAAAAAAAAATCGTTTTTGGATGCAACGCCTTCAATTACACACAATCAAATGCATTTTGTTTACATTTTGCTGTCGATCCTCCCCAATAATCATCTTAGTTGTACCTACCCGGTTTTCATCATCATTTCAAGTGATGTGCCATTCGAAAGATAATTAAACAGGCTTTTGTCTGACACCATTTTTAACAGTATCTCTTCATTGACAAGATATTAATCGTCGAAAGAATTTGAACTTGAGAAAGAAGGTGATATGGGGGTCAGACCTTCCAACTGAAGTTTTTTTTTTTCACTTCTGACATTCCCCCATTCTCAAATATACTGCGCATACCTCGTGCTCGTGATTCTTACGAATTTGGTATCATTTTAAAGCGGTATACACACTCTTTCAAGTGATACCAAATATAACCATTATGATTTCATAAGAAAATAGATATAATCAATCAAACTTGAGTTTCCAAACTTTTTTTGAGGGGCTTAAATAAAACTTCAAACTTCAAACTGAAGTCACATGTGGCCTATTTTGTCTCCTATGTTACCCGATTCTATGCTATTTGAAATGGATGTGGTATGCCAGTTTTAGATGAACTTTGTTAAGTTGGCAGTCAAGGGTATGTTATGGTGACTACAATGTTTTGAAAGAAACAATATACTTATTGACTACCTATAAATGTGTTTATGATTGAAGCTTTGATGTGAAACCTTGAAGTAAACATTTGTACGACAAGTGTAAATAACATACCTGTCAACTGGTCTGATTAAATTACAAAGTTTTCCTTTCTGTCTTACAGAAAATGCATTATTCTAAACGTGTTCAGCCTTTTATATTTGTCGCGAATATCAAGCGCTGTTTTTCAATTAAACTGAAATGAAATTTAACAAAATCAATTTAATTAAACCCCTGAAAGCTTTCAGTCCAGTTCAGAGGTATGTGTAACAGTGGTCCTACATGATAGTCTGCAAATGGTATTATTCAATGTACAAATAAACTGTTAAGGTTTCAAAAAGCAAATTTGTCATTCAATTTCCTCTTATACTTCACGGTCTCATAAAACTATTACTTGTAAATAAAAAAAAACAGTCTGAAAAATATTGATGATACAATAAAATGGCCATGACCCATTTCACCAAAGAGAACTGTCACCGACTTAAAGTAGAAAAGGGGATCTAGCAACTTTGTTAACATGTGCAAAAACGTAATGAATGGTTGATGCAATGTATATTGCTGTTATCTCATATGACCACAGGGTATTGTGTGAACATTTCAAGTCAAATGGACATTGTATGGCCAGGTAATGGGCAAAAATGCAACGTGATATATTTACTAACTCACTGCACTCACTTTGTACACGGTTTAAATACTCCACGGGAGTTTTTCTTATCAGAATACTTCAATCGTCAGGGAAATTTGAAAAACAGAAACCTCTCCCATGATTTGTATGTTAACATGGTTAATACGAATACAACAAGGTACGAGGGAGCCGCTAGAATGACAATTTCATTTTGAGGATTTGGACAATGTTACTAAGTCCCTTTAGTGCAATGTGTGTTTGTTCACTTGTTTATGCCTCCGCAACGAAGTAGCCGGAGGGATTATGTTTTCAGGTTAATAATAAATAATAATAACTGGTTCTTATATTATAGCGCATTTTATTACAAAACTGCATATCAATGCGCTTTACAATCACAAAAAGAAAAGTACAATATTATTCAACTAATACTTAGAGAAAATGTTACATAAAACAATTATATCAAAATTAAATGAAAATATTTCATGAGAACAAAAGAATAACAGACTTCCCGTTGTCCTACAATCTACGTATTCATGATTATTCTAATAAGCTTCATGAAACAAGTGGGTCTTTAATTGGGTTTTAAAGTGATCAATGTTCTGTATGCAGCGGTTGTGACTGGGAAGAGAGTTCCACAGACCAGGAGCGGCCGAGCCAAACATTCTGGATCCAAGTTGAACAGTTCTGGTGTTATGGTAGTGAGGAGATTTTGAGTTGCAGAGCGGAGCGACCGTGCCGGTACATATGGGGATATCAGATCTGAGAGGTATTCGGGGCACGTTCCATGGATTACTTTGAAAGTCAGTAGCAGGATTTTGTATTGTATCCTGGATGCAACCGGTAGCCAATGGAGGTCTTTGAGAACTGGTGTAATGTGCGTACGCTTCGATGATTGGGTTACAAGACGGGCAGCAGAGTTCTGTATACGCTGGAGTTTGGCGATGTCTTTTTGAGGGATGTTGTAGAGGAGGCAGTTGTTATAGTCCAGGGGGGGTATTCTGAAAGCTCATTTAACTTTTCATTTAAATATGCACTTAAGTCCATGATTTAATTGCACGCTGATTGAGTGGAAAATCGGTATTCTGAAAGCTCAATCAGCGTTCAATTAACTTCTGCGCGACTATCTTAAGCTCCTCCCACCTCATTAATATTCCATCCAATCAAATAGGCTGTTACAAGATTTTTACGCGCACTAACGCGCATGTGACCTCCTTCTTGATCCTTCTGCTCTCATCTCTACCGTTGAAAATCACTCCATATATTTTGTTTTTACTGTGATAATTCTGAAATAATTAATTTGTAACTATATCATCTTATGCCTGAATAGTCATTGAAAGAAATATTACTTTGTAAATATTGTGTAATTTGTAGCTATGTTATTTTATTCAACGAGACATTTCCTGTAAGTCAATATGTTCAATACCCCTGTCTAGGATAAAAAGGTATGAATAACAAATCATTTCATTTCAATGTTAATTGCAGCAATATGAAATCAATCGAAATGTCGGTTACTAAAGGACATTTAATAATGAACATTTGCGTGTTTTTGTTATTGAAATTAAACTTAATTAATTTGGATAAGATACATCCTTCAATAATTGTGTTTTCCTCCAAAATGAAACCATGTACCCTAGGCCATGATGATGAAATAATCAGATTTTAACTTTACGCTGTTTTATAAAGGATACATTTAATATAAAAAGTGAATATTGTTTGCAAGTTTTGATATTTATATCATTCAAATGCCTCCAATATTTGTCTGATTGTATTTGTGAATTAAAAGTCCATCTAATAGATGCAACGTGTATAACAAAAAAGGTTATGATGATTTAGTTATCTCTATAGAAGCAAAAAATGTATACAATACTTGACTAATATCATTTTAGCATCATTTTCTTTCGTTTATAAAATAAAATACTTATGTTGTTATTATTGCTGTAATCAGATAATATTTGACATAATCACAAAGTATTGTCTATACATTCTTGAATAATGTGACGGAAATGTAATATAAACCGTTATGCAATAGAGGCATACACACTGATGCATTTGAATGGAAAGAAGATAATTCTTTCCATTAACTTGTTTGTTATACACGTTGCATCTATTAGATGGACTTTTAATTCACAAAGAAGATAATCTTACCATTATTCACCATCATTATGCTTGTTCAAAAGTAGTGTTGATCTATTACAAAGTGTAACTATATTATGCGGAAACGTAAATGGATTAATAGACTTTTTAATAATATTATGTGAATCAATGTTGTCTAATGCAATATTCTATCTCTGTGATAGCGATTACGATATGCGTCATTATGTGCGAGAAAACCCCAGCCATGCTGGGATGTGAGTTCGTGGTTCAAATTTACTCCCTCCCGGTGCTAGTTATGACTTATGAGAGGTCTATAGCTCTTTTAACTTTTTCATTATCTTCAGACTTAAATGACCGCTAATTAAGCTTTCAGAATACCAATTTGCAATTAAATTGCGCGTAATAAGATGCGCGCAGATTACACAACTGCGCGTAATGATTTCCCGCCAAACGCTTGTTACCATGGTAGATAAATGATTGAGAAGTTAATTTTGCTTTCAGAATACGAAAACGCTGATTGAACGCTGATTGAGTGCTAATTTGCTTTCAGAATACCGCCCCAGGAGGGAGCTGATGTAGGAGTGGACTAGGATTTCTGTAGTGCTTCTATCGAGGAGATGTCGAATTTTGCCAATTCTGTGAAGAGCAAGCGAGGCGTTGCGACAAATAATGTTGACGCGTTTGCGGAGTGACATGTGACTGTCCATGACTACTCCAAGATCTCGAACTGCAGGGCTACATGAGACCTGGCTTTCACCAACACGGATATATGGTATTTCAGGCACTTGCTTAATATTTGAATAAACATGCAGTACCTCTGTTTTGTTGTCATTCAGTACAAGTCGGTTGTCTCGCATCCAGCGACGAATGTCTTGGAGACAAGCCTCGAGCCTTTCAATGGTTTGGGTTCTTTCTCCAGGCTTCACCGATACATACAGTTGCATGTCATCTGCATACATCATACATGACATGCCATGATCTTCGGCAATTTGTTGCAGTGGAGTGGTGTAGCAGATAAACAAAAGAGGGCCAACTACAGAGCCCTGCGGTACGCCCCAACGAATTGGACCTGGATCCGACAGTTCGTCCCCAACTAGAACGCGTTGTTCCATTCCACGTAGATATGAGGCAAACCAACTTGCAACAAGTCTAGCTACACCAAAGCTGTCTTTAAGTCTGCGTAATAGAGTAGAGTGATTCACTGTGTCGAATGCAGAGCTTAGATCTAGGAGAACAATGATTGCCTCATTGCCGTCATCGAGACATTGTAGCAGGTCATTCTGTACTCGTGTCATCGCTGTCTCCACGCTGTGGAAAGGTCTGTAGGCTGATTGCCTCGGCGCTAGAAGGGAAATCTCTTTGAGATGGCTGAGAAACTGCTGACAAACCACTCGTTCCAGTACTTTCCCAATGAAGGGTAGATTTGAGATCGGACGTAATGACTCAGGTAATCTGGATCCAGGTTGGGCTTCTTTAGAGTTGGAATAATCAATGCTGATTTGAGAGATGAAGGGAAAATCCCTGTCTGTAGAGATTGATTGACGATGTCTGTAATGGCAGGAACGAGAACATGTAGGCACTCCTTGAAGACTTGTGCCGGAATTGGATCTAGCATGCAGGACTTAATCTTGGATGATTTGATTATCTTCAACATGTCCTCTTGACTGACAGATTCAAATGCATGTATTTCATGTTGTGTCTTGACATCTGAAACAGCCGAGTTTGTGGCTGGTACATTCTCCAGTCCAGTCCGTAGGTCAGCTACCTTGTCATTGAAGAAATCTAAGAACCGTTTCGCAAGATCCGAGACATGAAAAGGCAGTGTCTGGATAGGTCTTTCAACAGTGAGCTTTTGCACAACACGGAATAGTTCTTTGGTTTCTAAACTTTGTATCAACTCCCGTTGATAAGAGCACCTTGACCTCTTCAGTAGACGGTTGTGTTCAGTTGCTGCTTCCTGCATTTCTTCTTTGTAGATGTTTGATCGTGGGTTTGACTTTTTCCATTTCCTTTCTAGATGGCGAACGTTCTGCTTCGAAGCCTTGAGTGCGTTGTCGTACCACGGAGCATGTGGTCGCAGTTGTACCTCCTTTTGTCGTGCTGGAGCATGTTCATCAAGAGCGGATGAAAGACTTGCATTATACAGCTCCACCTTTTCATTAACATTAAGTTCGTCTATGTGTGTGGCTGCGGCAAAAGATCTGCAGATGCTTCCCCTGAAGGAGTCATAGTCGATAATAATAATAATAAAGTATTTATAACGCGCATATCACATATGTCTCTATGCGCTGTAAGAAATTGAAATAGAAGAAAGAAAGGTTCAGCATACTATACTGCGTATTAATTACTATATCTAGTACAACTAAAAGGTGCTATCCCAGAAGAGTGTACATGTACATAAAATAACATAAAAGGAAATCAAATACAGCATGTTATGTGAATAATCTAGCCCTACCGGGGACAGGTGCCTGATCTCATTGCCCTGTTTACCCGGCAGAAGTTACCCAAAGGCAAGTCTAACCAAGCATATCATTCACAAGGGCTCTAATAAGACGTATAGGCCTAAGCCTAACCCTAACAGCCATGCTGCCTTCACTTCCTATTCCCAAAGTTGACACTCCCAAAACAACACCTTTCATTGTATCACAAATAATCATTATACAGTGTATATACCATAGTCGATGGCACGTGTTCGAATGGTTTCCCTTTTAGTCTGTGGTCTGGAAATATTTGCAGTAAAGGTGACTGCTGCATGGTCTGATGGTGCTGAGAAAAGAACAGCAGTGTTTGCGATGCTTTCGTCATTTTCCCTGACAATCACAAGATCTAGAGTATGACCTCGTGAATGCGTAGGCTCTCGGATCAGCTGCTTCAACCCTGCTGAGTCCAGAAGGTCGTTGAAATTCCGGGTGTCATTGTTTGTTGAATCATCGACATGCATATTGAAATCCCCGCAGATAACCAGGTGTCCTCCAAGCAGATTGATCGATTCAAGGAGCTGAGATGTAGATGACGACTAGTGTCAGTGTCTCTTGACTAGTTGAGCTAATAGATAGCTGCAAGAATTCGAAGGTCTGGAAGGAGTGAGGCTTGGATTTGCAGGTATACTGGTTTCGTAATATGACGCAGATTCCTCCTCCCTTTTTTTTCCAGTACGGGGTAGTTTTACAATTTTGAAGTCCTGTAGGGTGTTCTGTATCTCCGCAATGCACGGACCATCTCTTGCGTCCGTCAGTACGTCCGTACGTATGTCCGACCGTGTACGTCCCGTTCTCGTGATCGCGTTATCTCAAGAACCAGTTGACAGATTCTCACCAAATTTTGTTAAGGGATCTAGTAACTTTGTTGACATGTACAAAAAGTGATGAATGGTTGATACAATGTGTAGTGAAAGGTTATATCTTTCATTGCTGAATTTTAGAGTATTTTGCTAATTTCATTTTTTACTCTTAAAGGTAAAGACCAGTTTTGGAAACGCCCCCATCTCAAAAAAATTAAATGGAAGCTCTTATTACCAATAATGTGAAAGAATATAATTATACTAACATAGGATTATCCAAAATTGGCCAAGAAACCACCTACTAATTTATATATTTGCGAAATTATATATTGGTCCCAATGGGACAGATATCGCCAACGAGGAATCGCCCATACGCTACATGTATTAGTACCACATGCAGGTACGAGGCTCTTCGCTATACGGGCTTCTCTCGTCGTTGTCGATATCTCCCGCTGCGCTAGCGGCACTTACGGATCTGCCTTTGAGGTGGATTTATGAATTTCACAGGCGGATATTGATTTCTTCCAATATTTCTGTATTTAACCATGCTTAGGGTCGGATTTCACCACACAAGCCCTATTTCAATACATATTCAACAATACTGATAAAAAAAAGGGTATTCGGCTACTTTCCTGAAACTGGTCTTGGGCTTTAAAAGTGTCATTTGTAGTCATTACACAATTGTTGATTTATTGATTCTATGCATGTAAACTAATGTACGTCCATATTAGTATTATTATTCAAGGTCAGCAAAGTATCGTAATCATATGTGACCCGTCCTACGGAGAAGAACCAAAAGTCGACAAAGTTGATTTTCTGGATTTGTATTTAGCTCGATTTAGCAATATCTAAGCTTTAATATGATATAAAGTTTGCCTCATAATGATTCTGCAACGCGGAGTTATTGACGTTTTTCTAAGGCAAATATTGAACGGTCTGGAAATAAGATGCCGAGAAAATAGCTCAAGAAACTTGAACTACGTCCATTTCGAAAGTGAATTTAGCGTTTTAAGCAGGCCATAAATGAACCGAATGCATGAACAGTACGTCGTAGCAACCTTTATTCAATTTTCTTGAAAACTTGCATATCAGTAAATATGTATGATATGCACCTTCCCTCCAGAAACTGTTGAATATTATCCATGCTTTGTAGAGATATGAACAGATTTAATTAAAATTTAAGTGGGTTTGGAACAATAAACTGTACACATCGCGCACATGATACAATAGCGAGCACTTTCACGTAACAAAAGGGTCCGCTCTGGCTCTGGTTATTGTTCGATTAATCGATATTGGCAGTTCAGCTAGACCCCCTGCATCCTTTGATGAAACCATACCGCAATCGTGCGGGTGGTTCCTTTTGAAAAATAAAGCTGCGACGCGGACGGGGCTTACAAGAGTTCATAACAGAATGGAACAAAAAGAATTAAGTATTCATACCCAGCGACGTCATCATCATGTAGTATTTTTAGTCTTCTTCGTTTAACTACGATGGTAGACTGTATCTGGAAAGCTGAATACATCCGGCTTTCGTTTATTTTAGTTTATCATTGCCAATTTGCAGACAGCTTACTTAGGTGTATATTACATGCACTACAGTAATTGTAATCCCTTCCCTCTGCATATTGGCAACGACCGACAAACGAGTGCAAATTTCAACCTCACTTAATGCTGCTAGCTTCTTGCATGCCGTGTTAAATGCGCACTTTTGCGTTTGTTTTTAGGAGTGCAAACTTGCGTCTGGTCCATGGCAGTTTTGTAAAAACTATTACAAAGAACAGTATGTTGATACGTGAAAAGTAAAACGGGGTATCGAAGCTAGACATTTTGGAGGGGGAGGCCCCAGGTACCAAAGGGGGAGGGGGGGGGGGGGGGGGTGTCCGCTGGTACAGGGTTTGTTTTCGTTCTTTTGGCGGGGTTGCCCGGGGATGTCCCTTAGAAAATTTTGAAACAGGTGTCTAAGTAACGGAGGCGAGCCTCAGTCAACTTCAAAATGAGGGTATATAAAAGAGTGGGATTGTGCTTTAGCCAACTTAAAACAAGCTCTAAATAGCGTTTTCTGTTTGGTTTCAGGGGCCGCGAAACCGGGGGGGGGGGGGGGGGGCTGCATTTAAAACAAAGAAATATATAAGCACAAAATAATAATTATAATAACAACCTTAATGTGGTCAGCCCCCCCCCCCCCCACCCCCCATTCATGAGCGACGCTCATACATGTACTCGTCGGTCGTTGTTGTTTCATTTTATTTATTTTTTTGGTGGTGTGGGGGGGGGGGGGGAGGGGAGGCCTTATTATAAAATTATTATGAACTACTTAAATATTTAGTAAGACAAATTAATTCTACATACGATAAATCATGAATGTTATGTTACAGGGCCCAATTCTTTAATCTATATAATACTCACACTCAACCTGTGGTGTACATAGTGTTAGGGCCACTAGGTTCGGGCCACTGTACAAAGGAGGCCATTTGGATTACTAATCTCCGTGCAAGCGGCGGCGCAGTCAATAGGGATTACAGAATCACGATGTGCGCTGGCCGCTCTTGACAGCTATCGAGATTTCCAACTTAGCACAAAGGGGTTGTTAAGTGGCGGAGCTTAATATCGATCGCTTTTAGTGCCAAATAATTTTGGAACGCAAACTTTTCAAACCCGCGAAAAACATCCTTCAAAACTCTGCTTATTTTTTACCTTTCCA
The DNA here is from genome assembly GCA_037951105.1 of Echinarachnius parma. Lineage (NCBI taxonomy): Eukaryota > Metazoa > Echinodermata > Echinoidea > Clypeasteroida > Echinarachniidae > Echinarachnius > Echinarachnius parma. The sequence continues at coordinate 54,246 of JBAMJV010000700.1, read as the reverse complement.
ATGGATATTTTTACTGGATATTTTGCGTACCGGTAGAACAGATATCAGGGAAATGCATGGGGTAATAATACTTTTTTCACTTTTTCATGCAATTTCAAATCAATCGTGATTTCTGAGGTTAGACATCTTGCGACTTTTGGCTCCCCTGCGAGGATGGCTGGACACATATTATTGAAATAGCGCCAGTTTGTGTTTGAAACTTTATGAGCTTGTAAAGCAATTACTGACATAGCGCCAGCTTGTATCGGACACTTTTCAACATGGAGTCCTCACCTGGAAGATGCAATTGTTTTGAGGTTCAAATCTACCTAAAATTCAGGGCATCATGGCAGCCTAGTTATTCATTTTAGTGCCTATAAGAGTAAACAAGTTTTCACGGAGCGACGGAGCTATTGTATTGGAGTAATCAGAGAATCAAAGAATAAAGTCAAGATGCTTCTGTAGAAACCTTTGTCGCAGTTCCTTTTGTTCGCATCACCTTCAGTCATAGTGAAAACTCTGTCACGGGAGTGAAAACTCTCGCTACTACAACATGGCTACAAATCGAGGCGAAAGCTCGTCAGAGCACGGCACTAGAACAAGTCCTCGTCTACGGCAGCCCACTGAAAAGGGAGCTCAATGGCAGTCGGACATTAAAAGCAAAGACTGGAAATCAAGCATCACGTATTGGAGGAGGGCGTCCATTAAATTGAGAAACAGCATCACCGATGGTGATGCGGAAATTGGTCCAATAAAATCCATAAGAGACGCTCTCCAGTCCGCTACGGACACGGCCATTACAGCTCAAGCCTATCCCTCAGCAGCGGCATAAACCAATGAAGAAAGCGAAGCGAGGCTTGAAGATATCGAGGATATCGAAGAACAAGCGCTTCTGATGAAAGAGGCATAGGATAAAGTGAGAGAATTACAAGGAAGTGTGAAGTTGTCTTCGACCAGTTCTTCTTCAAAACGTCGATGTCAACAATGGCTTGATCAGCAGTTTCAGCCCAAAGGTAACACTGGCGAACAGAGTAGCAGGGTACATCAAGAAAACGGGGTTAAAGTGAAAGGCAAAGCTGATGAGCGAGCACCAGAGGAGAACTCGGATCGACGAGGCAGTAGCAAGCTTTTGTACAGTGGAATCCTGCACCAGAGCCTCATCAAGAACAAGATAAGCTCCTCACTGCTTTTTTGTTAGAGCAGATGCGTCTCATCAGACTGCCCTCACTCGAGCCACCAGTCTTCGATGGAAGCCAACTTCAGTATCTGGCATGGAAGATAGCGTATGACATGTTCATAGAAAGGAAAGGAATCCCGCCGGAAGATAAGTTCTACTACTTATTGAAGTATCTGAAGGGGCAGCCTTTGGAGCTGGTACAGGGTTATTCACTCCTTTGCAATGATCATGCCTACACACTTGCAAGGACAGGACTGTACAAGCGTTATTGAGATACGTTTGTTTTGTCCAACGCGTTCAGGGACAAGCTCGATGACTGGCCTAAAATAGGGGCGAAGGATCCAGAAGGCCTCCGCAGATATGGAGATTTTCTTCGTCAATGCAAAGCAGCATCTCAATTTGTACTCTAAAGCATTTAGATGATGAAACGGAGAATAGGAGGCTTTTGCTGAAACTGCCGGATTGGCTCACCGATAGATGGGGTAGGATGGTCGTTCAATTGAAATGTGATACATGCTCCTTCCCTCCATTCGCTGTATTTGCGGACTTCATCTTAAAGGGACAGGTCCACTTTTACAAAACATCTGAACAGCTTTCAGTTGACGGATGGGGATCAATGTAACACGCACAAAAAAGAATCAGAGCGAACAGCCCTCTAATTTGGATTCTACGAATGAAAAACGAATGCGTCCCTCCATTTAAACTATATATCGGTCAATAAAGGAGTTCAACTGATTTAGCATAATATTACAACAATATAGTACTAATTCTCGTAAAGGTATTGTGAAGCCAACATTTGTTAACGTATGTCACGGAAAAAGATCTCAAAAAGAAAGAATATATAATTACATGTTGTCAGTTTAAGCGATGTTTGTGTATTTTGTTTGGTAAACGCTCACACATTAGTACTTATGCGCGAGTCACGTAGCTAGCGCGGGTCACGTAGGGGTCATGCATACCGATCTGGCACTCCGTGAAATCTATGTACGAACTTACTCACCGGCCGAAAATACTTATGTACCTAATTAACCGACGTCCCTCAGTTTATTCAGTTTTAGGTCTATAACTCCACGAAAAAGAGATTTCAAGCCCTAATTTGTTCAGGCATGCTATTAAATGACATTTCCTTTCATATAAGACAATAACCTCGCAACTTTTGAATTTTCGCTTGCAAAAGTGGATCTCTCCCTTTAAGAGAAGCAGAAGTAGCTTGTGTATCAGTTACGTCTTTGAAGGAGAAGAAACCAGCGCCAAACGCCAAGAAGTTTTCAACTGGTATGCAGAAAGGGGAAGAAGGAGAAAGGAAGACAGTCTGCCAGTTTTGTAAAGAACACCTCCGTCTTGTAGACTGCTCTTCATTCGCAGCACAGTCAATGGAAGAGAGGGTAGATTTCATCCGCAAAGGTAGTCTGTGCTTTGGATGCCTGAAGCCAGGCTACAGGTCTAAGGACTGTCGGAATAGAAACACTAGTTCTACATGTAGGAGAGGGCACCCCGATATTCTTCATAACGATAACTGGAATGAAAAGCGGCCATCAATAATGGTTGACACTCAGCAAGAGTTCGGAGAACCTCATTCGTCACATACATCAAGCAACAGAGGCAACTCCCATACATCCAAATCCTCTACCATTGTTCCAGTATGGCTGTCTCATGCCTCATTGTCAAGAGAGCGGTTGGTATACGCCATGCTTGATACCCACTCTGACACGACTTTCATCCTACGCAAAACAAAGGAAGAAATGGGAATCGTTGGTACGAAGGTCAATCTACTTCTGTCGACCACGACAACGGCTGAAGATAAGGTCGCCAGTGAGAAGATAAAAGATCTCAAAGTGAGAGCGTTGAACGGTGACAAAGGAATTGCCTTAACCCCGACGTACACCCGTGACTTTATGCCTGTTAACATAAATAATATCCCAACGCCTCAAGTCGCCAAGGACTTGCCGTACCTGGAAGAAGTAGCTTGCCTTCTGTCACCAATCTTGGACTGCGGGATAGCGTTGCTTATAGGTTACGATTTTCCGAGCGGGTGCGCTTCGTTATTCCGAAGGTTCGTTATTCCGAACACGCAAATTCGTATACCTGAGGGTTTGTTAATCCGAAAACGAAATAGGGTTTGTAAATCCGAACAATTGTTACATTATTCCGAAGGTTCGTTATTCCGAGGGTTCGTTATTCCGAAGGTTCGCTATTCCTGAAATGAAATCAGGTTCGTAATTCCGAAGGTTCGTTAGTTCGAAAGTAAAATCGGGTTCGTTATTCTGATGGTTCGCTATTCCTAATATGAAATCGGGTTCGTTAATACGAAAATGAATTCGGGTTTGTTATTATGCTATAATTTCAAATAAAGGGATAAAACAAAATTAAATGTTTGATTGGTCTGGCCAAGGTTGGGAAAGGGGGAGGGGTATGCTTAATACAGGCTGTAAATTAAATAAACAAAACACAAATTATAGTATTATAACAAACCCGATTTCATCTTCGGATTAGCGAACCCTATTTTATTTTCGGACTAATGAACCTTCGGAATAACGAACCTCCGGAATAACGAACCTGATTTCGTTTTAGGAATAGCGAACCTTCGGAATAACGAACCCTCGGAATAACGAACCATCGGAATAACGAACCTTCGGAATAAAAAACCTTAATTCAGGCATAAAGTCACGGGTGTACGTCGGGGGTAAGGCAATTCCTTTGTCACCGTTCAACGCTCTCACTTTGAGACCTTTTATATTCTCACTGGCGACCTTCTCTTCAGCCGTTGTCATGGTCGACAGAAGTAGATTGACCTTCGTACCAACAATTCCCATTTCTTCCTTTGTTTTGCGTAGGATGAAAGTCGTGTCAGAGTGGGTATCAAGCATGGCGTATACCAACCGCTCTCTTGACAATGAGGCATGAGACAGCCATACTGGAACAATGGTAGAAGATTTGGATGTATGGGAGTTGCCTCTGTTGCTTGATGCATGTGACGTTCAGCCGTTATCATGGTCGACAGAAGTAGATTTTCAGCCTTGTGAGCCTAATTCTACAGGCTCTGCATGTGAAGACTAATATTTAACTGTAATACTTATACAGGCTTCCAGAATCTGAATTTTAAGACTACACATACGTTCCTTTTTTTGTTGAGAGTCTCAAACAAGACTAATAATTCTAAGATTTATGAATACATGTGTTTTGGTATTTACTTCGGCAATTGCCGAAGAAAACAAATTATCGACAAGATTGCTTTAAAGGGTCAGAAAGTATTATTTTCTTACCGCTCCAAGGTTGGATAGTAAATAGAAATTGTATTTCAGTTAGTAAATATATTTGCCTTGTATTTGAATTACATACTTTCCATGTTACTTGTTACATGTTACTTATTCGATTATCACTTCTAGAATTGTGTGCAAAATTTCGAAAATAACGGTTTTGTTATTCTTTTGAAAGTGGAGTAAAATTATTTTAGCCAGATACTTCCAAATTTGAAAATTGACATGCACTGTATCAGTGAGAATGGATGTATACTCTTCAGTTTTATTGCATCATTGGAAATGAGGTAAAGGATAAATTAACAAAGGTTGTTTAAATTAAAAAATCGATTATTCGCATAAAACATGTATATCCATTATTATGCTTTACAGTGTGCATTTTGATAAGTAAGAAGGGTCTCTTATTCATTGCTCAATCAATGAAAGGTAAGTCAATGTTTAGATTATTTATGTTATGCTTGCATTGTACACAGTGGATTGTTGTTCGTTATAAGCAATGCTTTCGTTCAACTTATACAGTTTCGTGTCAAAAGATTGATGCTATTAAGACACTATACAGAGTGTCCCAGAAAGAAAGCAACACATAGGATCGTTAATTTCATCAACACCATCGATCAAATGTCATTGTTTTTTTTTGTTTTTTGGGGGGTAGAACATTCTTTTTCCAACAAAATGATACCATAAGCTTTGATTTCGGGTAAGGCGTTTGGATCCTAGGGCCATTTTTCTGAGGCAATGTCGTTTCCTAATTTGCTACTTTTTCGTCTCCAGCGATCCTCGGAATACTGAGGCATTTTCGCCCCAAGGCCTCCCATTTTGGTTGTATGGAAGAATCGCATGACTGCTCTCCCTTTGATAATGAAGACAATGTTGCGTAATCGAGTATCCCGTTCGGTATGGCTCGCATTGTCTTCCTTATCGATGGGAGAGCAGTCATGTGGTTCTTTTGTACAACTAATTATATGGGAGGCTGTGGGGCGAGAATGTTTAAGTGTTCAGACGAAAACGTAGCAAATTTAGGAAACGGCATTGCCTCAGAAAAATGGCCCTATGATCCAAACGCATTACCCACAATCATTGATCATGGTATCATTTTGTTGGACCCAATCACTATTACATTTTGTCGAAGGTGTATATGAAATGAACGACCGTAGGTGTTGCATTATTTCTGGGACACCCTGTATATTTAAGTTAGCGATGTATGCAGTACTTATACAGCTCATATTTTAAATTACAAAGATTTGGTAAATTTGATAAATTTAAAGGAGCCATGTAGTGAAAGGTGTTTAAAAACAAAAAAAAAATTCTCATTTTAAATTTAATGACATTTTTCATTGCTGATTTTTAGAGTATTTTGCTAATTTCATTTTTTACTCTTAAAGTGATCTAGTAACTTTGTTGACATGTGCAAAACGTGATGAATGGTTGATGCAATGTATATTGTTGTTATCTCATATGTCCACAGGGTATTGTGTGAAAAATTGAAGTCAAATGGACATTGCATGGCCAAGTTATGAGCAAAAATGCAAAGTGATATAAACTAACTCACTGCACTCACTTTGTACACGGTAAGAAAACCTCCGGGGCAGTTTTTCTTATCTGAATACTTTGATCGTACATATCTTTGTAACGAAAAGGAAATTTGAAAAACCGAAACCTGTCCAATGAGTTTATTGTTAATACGAATAAAACAAGCTATGACGGAACCGCTAGAATGAAAATTTTATTTTGAGGATTTGGACAATGTTACTAAGTCCCTTTAAGTGCAATGTGTGTTTGTTCACTTGTTTATGCCTCCGCAACGAAGTAGCCGGAGGGATTATGTTTTTAGGTTGTCCGTCCGTCAGTACGTCCGTACGTATGTCCGACCGTTTGTACGTCCCGTTCTCGTGATCGCGTTATCTCAAGAACCAGTTGACAGATTCTCACCAAATTTAGTTAAAGGGATCTAGTAACTTTGTTGACATGTGCAAAAAGTGATGAATGGTTGATACAATGTGTAGTGAAAGGTGATATCTTTCATTGCTGAATGTTAGAGTATTTTGCTAATTTCATTTTTTACTCTTAAAAGTGTCATTTGTAGTCATTACACAAATGCTGATTTCTTGAATTTATGCATGCAATTTAATGTATGTCCATATTATTATTATTATTCAAGGCCTGCAAATTATCTTAATCATATTATTGACATAGCGCCAACTTGTGTTTGAAACTTTATAGGCTTGTAAAGCAATTTCTGACATAGCGCCAGCTTGTGTTGGACACTGTTCAACATGTAGTCCTTACCAGGAAGATGCAATTGTTTTGAGGTCCAAATCTGCCTAAAATTCAGGGCATCCTGGCAGCCTAGTTATTCATTCTAGTGCGTATAAGAGGCTAAGAGTTTTCACGGAGCGACGGAGCTATTGTTTTGGAGTAATCAGAGAATCGAAGAATAAAGTCAAGATGCTTCTGTAGAAACCTTTGTCGCAGTTCCTTTTGTTCGCCTCACCTGCAGTCATACAATGTTTACTATTAGTATATGATATGTCCACTGGGTGCTATCTGAAAATGTCAAGTTAAATGGACGTTATATGGCCGAGTAATGAGCAAACATGCAAAGTGATATTTACTAACTCATTGTCTTCACTTTGTATACGGATTCGACGATCTGTTGGATACTTTAATATCTTAGCACTTCAATCGTAAATATCTTTTTAACAAAAGGGAAATTTGAAAAACCGAAACCTGTCCCCTGATTGTATTACATGACGTGATTGTCCCATTAGCTTGCTTCCACCATCGTGGTGATCAATTTTTTCATTTTTGTTTCCGTATCACCACATTCTTATCAGTTTATTACTACTGTCAACAATCCCCTCAAGGCCCAGAGAGATTAACTGCCCTGGTTCCTGCCCTCCCTGCTCTGCTCATATCTCAGTTGGCAGACACAGGCGCGCCGATTCCACCGAAAACACAATGCGTTGGGGGGGGGGGGGGGGGGGGGGCAGAGCATTGTTCACAAACAATGCTCGCCCCCCCAATGCATTGTGTTTTCGGATGGAATCGGCGCCACTGGGCAGACATGAGTGATCAAAATCACTACCGCTCCTCAGTCATCCAGGGCCCCGTTGCAGAAAGAGTTACGATTGATCGTAAGTCCCAAAATTGGTCGTAAATGGCCTTAGTGCTCCTAACTTACGATCAATCCAAAATTTACGATCAATCCTGTTGCAGAAAGAAGTTACGATTGATATTGATCGTAACTATTGGTCGTAAGTTTTAAAACTGATCGTAACTTTACACTTTACACACACACACACACGCACACACACACACACACACACACACACACACACACATACACACACACACACATACATCCAGTCAAACCTTTCTTAGCAGCCTCTTGTCTACACCGGCAAACCTGTCAACAGTGATCACTAAACTGATAAATAAAGAATGGTATTAATCTATTTGTAGAGGGCACCTAATTACAGTGGCAACTCTTCTTGTTACTCTTCAGTGGTCATTATACGGTACTAAGGTTTGACTATATTAAACCGTAAAGGCCTGTATAGAAACAAAGGGTAATGCTATACTTGACTAAGAATGAAATAGCCAACAAAGTGCATGTATTTTTATTCTTCAAATTTGTAATCCAAAAAGAATACACAATTAACACATATGACTTTCGATTCATTCCATCAAATAGAATGTTATCATTTTGCAGTGAAAGGAATACATTCTCTAATGATTATGCCAGTCCTTTTTTCCAAGATGAAATCATACTAATACATAGCAAGAATACTGGGCTATGTAGAGCACTATTTGGATGCCAATTATATATTATAATCAGGAGCAGTTAGAAACCGATACAATAGTCTTGTGCACCATATCAACTATCCAGGGAGAATATTGAATAATAATAAAAATAATGGTGGCTACTTAAATATAGCGCATGTTCCGTCTTTCAACGCTTGCGGTGCAACACTTTAATCCGGTCATCGGATACATGCACTCAATTCAGCACAGAACGTGCACATTGTCCACTCCCTGGGGAGCATTCCAGCTAGGTGCACACAGTGCTACGTAACTCCTTTCCATCCTTCCAGGTGCCCATTTATATATCCTTGTCGGGAGCAGCAAATGTGGATAATGTTCTTGCTGAAGGAAAATCGCGATGGGCATACGTACCTTGGGTTCGAACTCAGGACCTCACATTAGAAGGCACGCGCTCTACCAATCTCGCCACACCACGTCTTGCCAATTACCCTTCTTGCTCGGTCATCCTTCTCCAGCTTGGGCAGATACGTTCGTCGTGGTCTTCTAACCGGGGGAGTCCACCATAGAGTTCGGTTTGCTAGGTAGCCCAGCAAATTCAGGCATCTACTGCAGACAGCGAGGCTGCTTAATGAGCTGAAATATAATACAAAACATGAACATAAAAAACAAAGTTGTACTCAATAGATTGTAAAATATAGTAGTCTAGTTACCTAAACTACATTCAATGACACACAGTTTCATCATGAATAGATTTATAAGTCTTGTTCCCACAGTCAATGTCTTGCACATACGTATCACCTTGAAATGTCACGGTACAAGCTCTCACATATAATACTAAGGATTTGTTTTGGTCACATCGTATCCAATCCACGCTCACCTGCAAACTGGAATGTTCAAAGGGTAAATAATCAATGGCATTTTATAAACCAGCATTCTATTTGAAAACGAGCCCATAGAGACGAATTAAGTCATGTACATGTTAGCACGTCGACCTTGTAAAGAATGCCATATTTAATAACAAAACATTTTAAATTTGAGCAACAATATCAATAACTTTAAGCAAGTGACCTACTTAATAATGGACATGAATATAGCAATACAAAAAATAATATATCAGGATGCTTAATGAAATACAAACTAAAGTCAAAAGTATCCAAGAAGAATCTAAGGCTTTGGTGTTTGTTAAAAAAGCATTGTGTGTATCAACATCATGTTCTCACCTATCCCATATAGTTGTGGCTTGGGGTGACACCGGCAGTGGCTTGACAGCAGGCAATGGCTCCACCAAATCCTTCTCTCTCTCTCTTTCGCTTTCCTCATTTCATGTCATCAGCCTGTCCATTGTTAATTCTGCCTCTCTCCCCCTATATGGCTGTACCGCTATGGAATTGTACAGTAAAGAGTGCAAATTACCACATGAATTTGAACACATGAGACTGCATGGACTCACAGGAGGCTAATTTGTAATTTTGTCCTCCATTATATTTAATTTGACAAAACATTACCTGCCAGTAAATTCTCATGCATGGGGAACATAGAAATTTCATATCTTTGCCTTGCCCTTGGTGGCCATGGCATGCAAACCTTTAATTTCCTTTTTAATTTGTTTTGTTTTAAGTTTGTTTTTTAACTTTTGTTTTTGTATAGACTATAATATAGGACAGTTTGTTAATTTGGCAAATATTTTAAAGATAGACAGTATATCAACTACAAACTCTACAAAGAATCAATTAAAATGGGTTACAGGGCTGTCTTTGATGTTTAAGTACACATTTTCCCATATAAAATGAGGCCAGACTTTTGAGTTTGGACTTGGTAATTGAAATGGTATAGTTAATGTGTACTAAATCACTGCCATGGATTTAAAAGCAAATGGGGTAACACTATAATAATAAACACTGCAGCTTATGTGTACGAGCTACCATTATGGTAGGATAATTACGATTCTACACAAAATACACGACAGGTATGATCATTATATAGCAATATAATAAATAAGGTAAGTTTACATTTCACATCATTGCTGACGATCAATTCTTTCTGCAATGGGGCCCAGATCATAGATGCATGCACCAAATTTGTATGACGGTAGACCCATAATTCAGGGGTGGGCTGGAACTAAGTTTCTTTTGCATCAATTAGCAGTAAAAAAGCTTGGTCATAAAATTGATTTGTGTGTCTGCATGTTTAATGGTACCTAGAACGGGATTGGTTCAATGAATGAAGGATTGCACATCGGTAAGGATTACTTACTTCACTTGATTGAGTCTTTGGCTTTGGTGCCATGATGATTTGGTGACTGGCGGTGCCGCCACGCGAAAAGGGCCTGGGGAAATTAGGGAAACAAAATCATTATTCATTTTAGGGGAATATTTTGCTGATATTAAGCTGATAGATATCGCAAAACATTTTACAAAATTGGCCATTGGCATGTCATGGCCATGTGCATGGTCATGGTAAAAGTTAGGGAGTAAAAGAAGTGGGTAAATCACGGCCTCAGGCTCAGCCCCCTGGTCTGGAATGCATTTCACTGTTCAACTTCAAGTAAAATAGAAAATTAGAATGTAAAAATGTCATTGATGACTTGGCCCTGCCCCTGGCCTGGCCCACGCCTGCAATTCAAGCTAGGGGATTACTGCGTCACATCCCAACAATGGAGCCAGAGTCAGAGAGGGAAGATTAATTATCATTGGATGATTGGTACATCAAGGCTCCACACTAACTTTTTTCTCTACTGGCCCGTTCGGACAAGTGAAATCATGGATTTTAAAATTGTACTTGCCCGCTCTCTTCTAGATGAGATTTACGACCTAAAGAATTACGTTATTCTCTCATAGTTGATCAATAATTTAGTTGCAAACCAAACTATGCCATTTACCAAATTTTACTTGCCCAACATCAATTTGTACTTGCCCCGGGCAACAGGGCAAGTGCTAGTGTCGAGCCCTGGGTACATACTACTAGTATTAGTTACTACGATAGACCTATTAATTTTTCATAATCATAATCATATCAATTTTGGCGCTAATGCAGTTTCGTACCCTTTTTTTCCCCCAACGCTTTCTGTATATACACGTACTTATGTAGCCAATAAATCTAACTTATAGCCACTAAATCTGACCTATAGCCACTAAATCTGACCTATGGCCACTATTCTAGCCACCAAATTAGGGTTAGGGTTAGGGAAAAAAGGGGTACGAAACTGCATTAGCGCCTCAATTTTCATAGTCGACAACACAATCACATCATTCATCATACCAGCAGCACAACAATCATTGACAATCAACATTCCAACATCAACAACAAGTCAAGTCAATCTCAATCAATTGCCACTCATACTAGTCCCAACTCTCAATTATTTTCAATACAAAATACAAATTACAACAATTTCAATATTACCTTAAACAATGCTAAATTCAGTAAAACTGATAAAACCCCCATCACAACCAAAAAAGGCAGCTTGACCTGTGACCAACCGCAATCAGGCTCACACATTCATACTCTGTCGTAGTGATCATAATTATACTAGCACTTGTACTAACATAATTATCAAGACATGGGACAATGTAATGTACTTTGGTATTGCAAATATGACAATTCCACTTGCGAGGGCTAATGATCACGCTGTTATATTGTTTATTGTATTAACATCGAAGACAATATATTGCGCAATTTAGCTGCTAAATATAGTTCATAAACATTTCATAATCTTGCACGTAAGATTTATTTCTTCTAAAAGGAAAAAATGTGTACTTACAATGTACGCCTGCAAATTCCTTGCCTTGCCTTCGTATTCAAGAACCGATATAATGTTGCAGTTGTTGTACTTGCTTTGCTTTTTACTGTTGTTGTTGTTGCATTAGAGTCGTTGTCTATTTCCAGCCGTGTCGGAATATGTTTTAAACGGAAATTTGTAACGGGATCGTGCGCAAGTCAAATCTACTTGCGTCTTTTACTTACGTCGCTTCTTGCAACGAACATTTAAAATTTAACGAAACTTACGATCAATAAATCAAGCGTAAAGTTACGACCGATATTCTTTCTGCAACGGGGCCCTGGAGCGGTATTCGTCTAGCGATAGAATTACCTAATGATTTAAATGAATACAACGATTTCGCGGTGGCGGTTTTTTAAAAACCGATTGACGGATTCTCACTAAACTTGGTTCATGTGTGTATCGTGGCCAGTTATTAAACTGATTAGATGTTGGGTTCATGAGGATAAAAGGTCACAAGACTCGTTATATATGCAAAATTCACTTGTGATCACGTTTTCTCAAGAACCGATTTACATATTCTCAGCAAACTTAGTTTATCTATATATCGTGGCGTGTCAATGAACAGATATCGGGGTCATGAGGTCAAAGGTCAAAAGTCCCGCGATAGCGTTATTTTAAGAGCCGATTGACGGATTCTCACTTAACTTGTTTTCATGTGTGTATCGTGGCGCATTATTACACTGATTAGATGTTGGGTTCATGAGGCAGAGTTCGCATGCGTCGTTATATGATGCAAATTTCACTCGTGATCACGTTTTCTCAAGAACAGATTTACAGATATACAAATATAAATCGCGCAATGACGAAGGCATCATTTTCGACTGCGCGCAGTGGAAGATCCATCTTAATTTTTTTTATTTTTTATTTAAGGCAATGTTCATTTTCAGACGATACAAACTTTCCATGCAATATCATTGTTTTCAGATTCATCTGCTTGGCATTGACCAGTTTAAGCTTGTAATGCAAGCAGGACTAGGTTTGGAGCAAGTTTGTAAAGCCAGACGGATCAACTAGTATAACATAGTCTGGCTGTTCTGACTAGCATAATTATGTTAGTTAAAAGTGACACTATCTGGACTAACTTCCATTACTAGTTTAAGTGATTACTGCATGACTGACAAACCAGTTGTCCTTGTCCAGCAAACATGACTAGTTTTAAGCTTATCCAGCAGTCGCGAAAACCTTAGGTTTTCCTAGTCCATCGGTGATTACTAACTTTACGCAAGTCCGATAATTCTGACTAGGCTATACAGGTTAACCACCTAACTTGTCCAACTTGTATTACTAGGTACAAACTGGTCTAGGAGACCTGACAAACGTCCACTAACAGTCTAACATTACACTAGTATATCCTATTTTGAAAATAGTCTGTCTGAAATTACTAGGATAATGTTTGTCAAAACTGACTCCATCTGGACTAGCTTTTGTTTGTTAAGCCTGCCAATTTAGGTTAAGTGTTTCGCAGTTGTCTCAATTTCCTAGCTGATGTCTTTTGATCACATATTATGTAGCTAAAACATAACAGGACTGGTAGCTAGTAACTTACCGTAACAGTCAAGTCGGCATCATTTTCAAGGAGAGTCTTGATAGCTTCAAGCCTACCATTTCTTGCAGCGTAAAGCAGTGGAGTCCATCCCGATGGCGAAACCTCGTTCACTTTGAGCCCCTTGTTCAGCAAATATTGTATTGCTTCTGACTTTGGGCTGCAAATACAAAATAAATTGCAGACAAAGTACATTGAGCATACGTTCATAGTACGTAGCAAAATTACATACCTATTTGTTTGAAATAAATGTATGTATTCCGACGTGACTGATGTTAAATACCAATTCGTTGTTAAACTTGTAAAACGTTTAACTGTTTATACAGCTGCTGTGTTGTACCCCCGGGAAATTCCGCCATATACTGTGAAGCATTATACTAACACGACGTGGCGTGGATGATGATAAATAAGAGCTTGTAGATCTAGGAAATTATGCCACACCAACTAATCTGGCGTTCTTAGAAACGATTCTTAGCGATATTATGTTGTTTGGGAGCGATAACCATACCTTTCGGCAGCATAGTGAAGCAACGATTTCCCCTGGTTACAACGCGCGTTGACATCCGCGCTGTTTTCGCAGAGGAATTGAATGGTGGACAGGTCTCCTCCTATGACAGCACAGTGAAGAGGTGTTGGACCCTCTTCTTCTCTGCAATCTATCAGTGGTACCAGATCCTCACCGGCTTGGCCACTTTTAAAGGTTTGGTAAAAGAAAAGTGATCACTCGCGTTAAGCCACTAAAGTATATATGGTGGGTGTATCCTATTTATATTGTATTATGAATGTCGTTACTTCTAGACTTAAAGGCTCAGATAAATATTTTTGGTGAGGCAAGTAATGAAAACTAGCTATACAATGTGAAAGAGCAAACAATGTACAAGACAGAATCTACTCTGTTTTTATCAAAATCAGTCTAAAAAACACCTGAAATATCCACCAATATTATCTCATCGGAACACATATTGTGGAGCAACTTTTCTTCAATCATTTAAGAAAATATCTAGTAAATATCTAGAAATCCTACACATTTTTGAAAATGTATCAAAATGATTCCATTATTGTTCCGTGATGATTTCAGTATCAAATAATTTTTTTAACCGATATCACATTCTCAATTTGTGGACACTTTGATATCTTGTTTAAAGGGACTGGCCGCCTTTTACAAATCGTCCGAACATCTTCCAGTAGACGGATGAGGACATACATGAACATTCAGATCGAACAGCCCTGTATTTTGGATTCTACGAATGGAAAAGGGAATGCGCCCCTCCATCAAACTACATATCGGTCAATAAAGGAGTTTAACTGATTAAGCATAATATTACAACAATTAGGTGCTTATTCTTGTAAAGGTATTGTGAAGCAGACATTTGTAATAGTATGTCACGGAAAAGGTCTCGAAAATGAAGAATATACAATTACATGTAGTCAGTTTTAGCGAGTTTTGTTTAGCATTCGCTTACGCCGTTGTTCGAGCACAATCAGTCCTGGTGTGGATCACTTAGTGGTCAAGGACAGCAACGTGGTACTCCGTGGAATGCGCCGCGAGCGAAATTTTGCACAGGGTGAATACTCGTATGATACACAATTAAACGCGCTGTGTCGTTTTTTATTATTTTGTTGCAGACGATATTAGTGTTTTTATGTCAGGTGACAATATTGATACTTTAATTTTTAATTGAATTTTGAATTACATAAAATGAATCAATGGTTTATATACCATAATTTGGCACTTAATGTGAATAAAAATCGCTACATGTGTTTTACAAAAGAAAATGTATCAGTTGTACGAATAATTTCAACGTAAATTATTTCAACGTGCTAATTTATTTACGTGTTTGGGTGCCTTAATCCATAGTAAGCTTTCTTGGCGTAAACACATGGATACCGTCTGCAATAAACTCTTTTCCACGTAATATATCATGAAAGATTTATGATGCAAATATTTCTCCATACCTCCACTACTGTAATACTGCTTTGGCTAACAATTATGATTATTCAGTGGTGAGATTGTTTAGTTTACATAAAAAGGCCATAAAGACGTGTACGTCATGCCGACCGTCTTGCCAATACCAAACCATTATTCTGTGATTTGAAATGATTGAATGAATTTGATCTTAATGTTTTTAATATTGCAATATCTATGTATTTATGTTTTAAAGATATGATCCAATCTGCCGTCCCATGACAAAAGGAAGCAACTCTGAATTTATCAAAATCGATGATGGTGAATAAATTGAGGTCACATGACCCCTAATTTCCGAAATATAGATATATCAAAAGGAAGCAACTCTAAACATTTCCTCATAAAACACTGACAAAAGGAAGCAACTCAATCAGCCAATCACCTATCAGCATGGAAGTGGCATGTGTGCATTGATCTCCCAATCAGCCAATCAGAGCAGGCCTAAGTGCAGCTCACTTTTCTCCTTGAATGTCTGTCAACCACTGCACCAGAATTGATACAGAAAATGCTGAAATTCGCTGATCTGTTTGCACATCTGAAGGAAACGTTAGTGTATTTTGACTGAAGATATATACATTTAAAACCCATTTTATTTATCAATCAAAATGCTGACTGTGAATCAAAAATATAACGTTTTCTTTTTTTTCACAGCACAAGTTCTGATGCTATGTGTTTATTATTGTCCCACATGTAGAATTTTGTGTGGGGAATTTTGCAGAAAATGATTAACTTGATGAAATGTTGTTTTACCTGGCTTTGCCAATGACTCACACACAAACACAAACACACACACACATGCACAACCATACACGTACACACACATACAAACACACGCATGCAAATACACACACACACACACACACACACACTCACACAAATATACGCACACATACAGACATACGCGCAAACAAACACACACACGCACAAACACACATACACACATACCCACAAGCAAACACACAGACACACTTACACACACATGCACTCACACACAGAAACACGCACACGGCACAGCCACACACACACACACGCACACACACACTTACAAACGCACATAACACACACGCGCACACACACACACACACGTACGCACACACACACACACACACGCATGCAAACACACACAAATATATGCACACAGACATACATACGTGCAAACATACTCACATATACACACGCATACACACACAAACACGCATATATACACATACATGAGTAGATACACACTAACACATACACACACTGACACATACTCACATGCACTCACACACACGCATACATACACATATATTTGCACATAAATATACACACAAACGTATATACACAGATACACATGGATACACACACAAACACACACACACACGTACTCACACAATACTGACTTCTTAGATTATCAAGAGTTGCTTCCTTTTGTCATTGGATGACGCGTGCAAATATTCAAGATATACTGTGACAAAAGGAAGTATGCTGCTTAATTTGCATAAAACAATGATTTTACAAATCAAAACATATCAACCCGAAATGCCTTCTCTGAGTACATTATAAAACATGTCATACCTGGGAATTAGGATTTTATGTTTGAGAGGTCAGAAAGAAAAACATATTTTCTTCATTTACTAAGAAACTCATTCCACAGAGTTGCTTCCTTTTGTCATGGGACGGCAGAAATGTAGTCTATCATATTTGTTTAATCTTAAGTCCGATAAGTATACATAACACAGATCCGTTGTTTGTTAGATTTAAATGTCTTAAAGTCGGTGAAATTAATTTTCTTCAAACCTCTTTATTTATGTATCGTTATAATAATAGCATTTTGCCTGCCTCGTTTGCTTCTATGTTTCTGAAAAACAATGCATTTCACTCTTATTCGACAAGACAAGCAGCAAATTTGCATTTGTTTAATCCACGTACAGTACTGGCACATAAATCAGTGAGACACACTGGTCCAGACGTTTGGAATTCTTTGTTAATTGAAACACGTAATTTGCCCACAATTTACTCTTTTAAAAATGCAGTCAAACGCATGCTCATTGCAAACTTTTCTGTGTAAGATATTTTGTTCAATCAGTTGGTTTGTTAATTCCTACGATAACATGTATTGTAGTATTCTATATGATATATTTCTATCCGGGATTCGTATGTGTAATTCGGCATAACGTGTAGTTGTTAATTAATTACATAAGGCATCTTCACACCTGTCTCCCTCTCTCAACTCTCCCGCACTTTTTCTTTTCTCTCTCTGTTTCCCGTATTTCTCTTCCAGTATGGACTGTACCTTTCTATCATA
This sequence comes from Echinarachnius parma, assembly GCA_037951105.1. Classification (NCBI taxonomy): domain Eukaryota; kingdom Metazoa; phylum Echinodermata; class Echinoidea; order Clypeasteroida; family Echinarachniidae; genus Echinarachnius; species Echinarachnius parma. The sequence continues at coordinate 36,494 of JBAMJV010000700.1, read as the reverse complement.
ACTGCTACATTTCTTCCTGCTCTCAATGTTATGACAGTTTATTTGTATGTACGAAATTGTTTACTGTGAGACATGCAGGAATAAATAAATTAATAAATAAATAAACATATTCTTAATAAATTAACTTAACCCTAAAAGGGCCGGGCTATTTGAGGTCTTCAGCAGGCCGGGGGGGGGGGGGGGGGGGGGGCATTATGGCCCCCCCCCCCCCCCCCCCCCCCTAAGATCTCGGCCGCGGAGCGGCCGATCGCCGTAAAATTTTGCACGCATGATAAGTGAAGTATATAGAATACAATGGTAATTTGTTAACATTTTTAAAAATTCATTAATTTGCATATTTATGGTAATTTATGCAAATATATCATGAAATTCATATTTTTACCCATAAATCATATATTCTTCATAATTAAACTCTGGTTTTCACTACATATATTCTTTAGAGCATTTGTAATGATAATACGAAAAAAAAATTTGGAAGAGCCCGGTTCTTCATTATGTTTTCTATTGTTTTGTTAATTTCTTATGTATTTCTCTGTTTTTTAAACTTATGTATTTTATTGTTTGTGTTGTTTATTTTATTTCTAACTATAATTTAACTATTTTGAATCCCCAAACCAACATATAACATGTAAACAACACCAAATAACTAATGATACACCTCATTTTACGAAAATTGAAATTTCCATATGTTTTGTTCACAAATCACGAAATTGAGCGATTTTAGGGCTGACATGCATAGACAAAAGGTCACGTGACTTTGTAACGGTAGGTCCGATTTTCAAAATTTCTATTTTAAAATGTGCGCAAGACCCGATAGAAAAAAGCCACCAAGCCGCGGCGCATCATCGTACAGCGTTGTGGACCAATACAAAAAATCACGGAGGGAGGGGGGGGGGGGCATTATGGCCCCCCTCCCCCCGGCCCTATTAGGGTTAAAGCTTGCTCCGTGTTAATAATAATGTAGCCATGAACTCAATCTATTTTAAGGAACCACACATTTGTAAAAAAAAAATACAGATGCACGTAAACCTAAGCCCCACTCTGTCAGTTTGTTTGTGTACTTTCAGGTCAGGCCATTTTTAATGCTCCTGTTTTTAGTTTTCGTGGTGTACAATATGCCTTAGGTAGGTAGGTCTTAATCCAAGATTATATATTCGGTGGTAGCATCTAGTACGGCTAATATGTTCTTTCTAACTCTCTCCTTAATCTCATAAATTTGTGTTTATCTATTTTTGAATTGTGTAATTTTAAAGGGATAGTTGAGTTTTTATTTTAAAAAGTACGTCAAACTGAATCTTAGTAGCCAAAACCTGCACAATTACATTAAAAGCTAATACTAATTACTCTACCATGCTCGAATGGAATGAAAATTTACAAACGACTAAGTAAAAAAACCTGTTACAGTCAAACCTGTCTATAGCGAACACTCAAGGGACCGGCGAAAAGTGGTCGCTGTAGACAGGTCGTCGCGCTATACAAGTTGGCGGCCATTTAATGGTCGCATACTGTGCGTATATGCACATGTGTAAATAATTGGCATATGTATACACGCACGTGTTCATAGTTTTATGTAGCATAACCACAACCAACAAGTAATTATATATTAGCATTATATATTTGATTATATTACAGGATTGTTTTAACTTGTTAAGTATAATTAAATTGCAAAATGTGTCATATATTTACTCATATATGAGAGAAAAAGCTACGCGTATGCAAATGTGTACATTTCTATAGAATTCTGAACTCAAAATGCATTGTCCGGTCGTAACAAGTGCACGGATTATATTTGAAAAGAGTGAAAATAGTCGTGGACAATTTTGGAAGCCAAGACCAGGACCAAAGCCGAGACCAGGACTGGTCCAAATTTTCGAGGCCGAAAATGTCTACAAAAATTGTTGCCGTCGAGACCAGGTTTTTTTTTTTTGGAGCCTTCAGCGAATAGAGGCGACCGATTTGATGCCTTAGGCAGGTGGTCGCATTACGCAACACATGATTTTTACGGGGGGACCAGGGAGCGGTCGTTATAGTCGCTATAGACAAGTGGTCGCATTAGCAGGTTTGACTGTATCTTAAATCAGCCGTTACACTCAAGAGGGCGCATTCTAAAAACTCATTAGTTTCACCCATTTAAAATGAAATATTGTGAATGTGATGTTTACTTAAAATAATGATTAGATAAGATTAGATTTGAGTTAAGGAGATAATCAACAACTATGCAAAAAAAAACATTTTTCAATTTTTGTTAAAGGCTGGTTCAAAACTATCGAATATTTGGAGGGCCCCACAATTATTACAAATGGTTTTTATATGTTTGTGGATATTTCAGCCGTTTCTGAACCGAATTTTTATCAACAAAAGTTTATTCTGTCATTAAAATTGTATGCTCTTTTAAACTTGACAATCAGTTTTGTATTATCTCATAACGAAATTGCTTGCGTAGCGCCCTCTATACCAAAAATCAACTATCCCTTTAATTTAATGAGATTCAAACAAATATAAATTCAATTAAATTCACGTGATTAAAACAAATCAAATTAAATTCAATTCAATTCACACTATTTGAAGGCAAGGTTGTTAAAACGGTAACAGTCCGTTATTCCGAAGGTTCGTTATTCCGAAGATTCACTTATTCCGAAGGTTCGTTATTCCGAAGGTTCGTTATTCCGAAGGTTAGTTATTCCGAAGGTTCGTTATTCCGAAGGTTCGTTATTCCGAAGGTTCGTTATTCCGAAGGTTAGTTATTCCGAAATTTCGTAATTCCGAAGGTTCGTTATTCCGAAGGTTCGTTGATCCGAAAATAAAATCGGGTTCGTTATTCCGAAGGTTCGTTGATCCGAAAGTAAAATAGGGTTCGTTAATCCGAAGGTTCGTTGATCCGAAAATAAAATCTGGTTCGTTATTCCGAAGAATCGTTACCATGGATACAATTTCAATAGGTCACCGCAATTACCGCATGCGATGAGACTTGCCTGAAGTATTCAGGATTAAGTATTGTCTACCAAACCATGAATATTTGCCATGTATACAATTTCAATGGGACAATGGTTTGAGCTGCAGCCACCGCACTAACCGCATTCACCGCATGCTCTCTCTCTCTCTCTCTTTTATTGTTTTGATCGCAACGGATTTTGAACCGACTTTTTTATGTTAAAAAACCTTGCGACAAGACTTGCGACGGGAACCTGCCGTCGCAAGAGAACACACGGCGCATGCGTTCCACGTGACCGGTCGTGCTATTGTTTGATCAACAACCCCAAACCGGGCTTATAATGCTTATTAAGCACAATAAATCAGATGTAAGGTTTATTTTAGCCGAAATGTAATACACAAAACCTATTTATGGCTATAATTGTGAATTAGACCGAAATTATTGAGATATTTGCATTCTGTTGTAACGTCTAGTTATTTCGAACATGATCGGCCCTTCATAAGTTCTATTGTCTTGTTGCAGGCTGTTGCAGGTCGTCGCAAGTATCGTGTGACCAAGCCATGAGCCCTAAGCCACACGTACACCATATACACAGACAGACACACACACACACACACACACACACACACACACACACACACACACACATGCTTGCGACGACCTGCAACAAGACAATAAAACTTATGAAGGGCCGATCATGTTCGAAATAACTAGACGTTACATCAGAATGAAAATATCGCATTAAATTCGGTATTATTCCCAATTATAGCCATAAATAGGTTGTATGTATTACATTTAGGCTAAAGTAAACCTAACATGTTATTTACCGTGCTTAATAAGCATCATAAGCCTGGTTTTGGGTTGTCGATCGAACAATAGGACGATTGGTCACGAGGAACGCATGCGCCGTGTGTTCTCTTGCGACGGCAGGTTCACGTCGCAAGGTTTTTGAACATCAAAAAGTCGGTTCAAAATCCGTTGCGATCAAAACAATAGAAGAGAGAGAGAAAGAGCATGCGGTGATTGCGGTGATTGGGGTTATTGCGGTGGCTTCATCTCACCCTATTGACCTATTGAAATTGCATCCATGGCAAATATTCATGGTTTGGTAGATAATACTTAATCCTGAATACTTCAGGCAAGTCTCGTCGCATGCGGTGATTGCGGTGACCTATTGAAATCGTATCCATGGCAACGATGCATGGTTTGGTAGACAATGATTTATCCTGAATACTCCAGGCAAGCCTCCAGATATTTCTGCTTTTCATCAAAAGTTGTTTATTCTCATTACACACCTACACACCCTCATCATTGAAAGGGAGGTATTCAACCGACAGGTTTGTATTGTCATGATTGGGATCGGCATCCACATGACAGCGAAGGGGGGGGGGGGGGGGGGGGGGGGGTCTCGGCTCTTGCGCTCTTGGCCTAAAATAACAGTTGTTATTTTTGTTGTTTTTCTAACTTGTTTACCGCGGTAATTTATATTTGGACCATTTTGGGTCTTTGTATGAGCTAAAAGCCAAAAGCTTGCACCCCGACCCCCGTCCTATGTTTATATTTTGCAACATTTGTCTTTGTTATTGCTCCATACTAAGCATACTCAGGTTAATTTCATATAAGCTTGGTGCACCAATAGGGTTGCCCACCGCTAGTATGCTCCCCGGGGAGTATAGGATGTGTACAAGGTAATTGTTAAATGCGCGGGTCTGACGCTTAGAGGCTATCAGGCGCGATATAAATATGAACTACTAATATTATTAATTATTATTAAATATTATTGTTATTATTATCATTATTACTATTATAATTATTATTATTATTATTAGTAGTAGTAGTAGTAGTATCATTATTCCATAATTTGTGCATCATATACACCATATCAATATAAGAGCAGAGAGGTATTAACGCTCATCCTTGAAATGCGAAACCTTTTGTGAGTGTTTATACAGGGTGGCCCAGAAATAACGGAACGGGGCACTTCCCAAAATAAAGCAACGAAATGACTGGGTCCATCGGATAGTGTGTCTTTTCAAATGAAAATTGATACCAAGAACATTAATTTTGGTCGTGTAGTTTTTGTTTTAGAGCGCTGTGAGTGACACTATGTCAGGGTTCATTTTTCTTCAATTTTGACTGACCTATTGGCTAAAGAATGACCCGAACGGCTCGGCATAGAATTACGGTGCTGTGGCTATTCAGTCGAATGCACACTAACAAAGGTGTCCGCATCATTGTGCATCGTAATTCTATGACGAGCCGTTCGGGTCATTCTTTAGCCAATAGGTCAGTCAAAATTGAAGAAAAATGAACCCTGACATGGTGTCACTCACAGCGCTCTAAAACAAAAACTACACGACCAAAATTAATGTTCTTGGTATCAATTTTCATTTGAAAAGACACACTATCCGATGGACCCAGTCATTTCGTTACTTTATTTTGGGAAGTGCCCCGTTCCGTTATTTCTGGGCCACCCTGTATTGTATAGCTGCAGTGAGTTTGTACAACGCGGTATATTACAGACTTTGACACTTTCCGCCTTTCATACGCGCACGTGACCAATCGCAAGCTGTTGCAGGTCGTCGCAAGTCCCGTCTGACTGCTCCATTATGGAGCAGTCACACGATGCTTGCGACAATAGAACTTATGAAGGGCCGATCATGTTCGAAATAACTAGACGTTACATCAGAATGCAAATATCGCAATAAATTCGGTATTATTCCCAATTTTAGCCATACTTAGGTTGTATGTATTACATTTAGGCTAAAGTAAACCTAACATGTTATTTACCGTGTTTAATAAGCATCATAAGCCTGGTTTTGGGTTGTCAATCGAACAATAGCACGACTGGTCACGAGGAACGCATGCGCCGTGTGTTCTCTTGCGACGGCAGGTTCCCCGTCGCAAGGTTTTTGAACATCAAAAAGTCGGTTCAAAATCCGTTGCGATCAAAACATTAGAAGAGAGAGAAAGAGCATGCGGTGATTTAGACTGTGGGCTAACACCTCAAATTCTCTCTTTCCGTGGTCCCCCAAGGGCTACCACTTGCTGTATGTTGTAAAATTTGTCTAAAAATATATGCATTTATCTGAACCCAATTGTCGGTTGCATAATTTGCAAAAGAAAATTAAAATTTATAAAATAGTCGCAGTATTAGCAAGTGAATGTTCTTGAACGGATAGGTATGCAACCATAGATGGCTGTACTAATCATTGTGAGAACTGCACACTGTGCACACAATCAATGCAAGCGTGAGCATGTGATGTGGTGTGTGAAGTTATGTGTACTGTGTGTGAGCGTGTGTGTCTGTGTGTAATACCAATGGCGTATTTCCAGTGTACACAACCTCGTTCAATAACTTGTTGAAGTGCAGCTCTCTATTTAGACAAATGTAGTCTGCTAGAGGATTGGCTGTGTATTATGTGCATTTCAAATGACTTCTTTGATCATTCAGAGATCACAGAAGAATTGGTTCATAATCTAATAGTACTTCTGTGGAATGTCCAAGCCCTGATCACTTCTAGAATTAGAAAGCGTGTCAACAATCTCAAATAATGTGTCGTGTTTTTTTTCCAAAAGAACTATACAGTCACTCATGTACATATTTACAATGATTTATGCTTACTGTTTTAAATGAAACATCATATTTTCCTCATTATTTTTTAATCTGAATTATTAAACATTGGATACATTAATGCTTGTATTACTTGGACAATTTGGAATGATACTATAATAGTAAACATCTGCTAACAGAGTAAAATTGAAGATTGTATATATATATTTTTCAAGAAGAATAATGGCTTTATACTTCAACTAACTGTTAATTACTCAATATCATGTCCCCGTATGATACGATTGGTGTCGATATTTTAATTCATCACACTTGCCTTTATATCAGATAACCATATAAAAAGTACATTTATTTTCCTAATCAAAATGAAAGCTCGTCGGCATAATTTGGTGTTCAGTTATGCATGGGCATTCCACAGAAGCACTACTAGTATTATATTATGAACCCATTCTTCTACAATCTCGTCTAATTGCAGTTATTGCGGTGGCTTCATCTCACCCTATTGACATATTGAAATTGCATCCATGGCAAATATTCATGGTTTGGTAGACAATACTTAATCCTGAATACTTCAGGCAAGTCTCGTCGCATGCGATGACCTATTGAAATCGTATCCATGGCAACGATGCATGGTTTGGTAGACTCTCCTTTATTCTCCTTTACGGCCCACAGTTGTTATTAGGTTATACATATACATATGTATAACCTATCGATTTCGTTCGAATTTTTATTTATTCTTCTTCTTCCTAATTTTGTGCGTCGCATATCTCAAGATCACATGAATCAATTGTCATGAATATTCACATGATGATAGATCATGATCTAACTTAGATCTGCTAACCTTTTCAGTGACGTCACATAACTGTGACGTCATCAGGACGCCATTTTGTCAAATTTTAATAATCATTATATCTCAGTTATGAAATATCAATTTCAATTCAAATTTCGCATCAATATTTATCAGGTCAATGTTCATCTTTTAAGCTCATGCGCATGCAATTACACTCGGAGACGCGCGCGTACGCGTCCTTCAATTAATTTTTTTTTTTTTAAATGCTCAAAACCCTAACCCGAGTAATTTACTATATGTTTCAGACAATTTTAAGCGTTTCAAAAAATTCCGCGCGCGCGTATTTGCGCGCGTAACGCGAATGAATAAAAAAAATGTAGTTTTTTTACATGTTTTGCAATTCTTATACATCCCTCAGCACACCCTATCAAATTGAGTCATTATTGACTCATAATAACGGAGTACGCGCGTGTCAAAGTCAAAATTACGCGCGCACGCAAAATGTCAAAAAATGGGCAAAACATGGTAAAAACATCCTTTTTGTATTCGGCCATAACTTTTTGAAAAGTCCACAAACACACAATTTTCTTTTAATATTCGGATAGATTATGAGTTGTAGATACGAATTCATACCTCATTTATGCCGAGTAAATGTTATAAAGTCATCGTATTGACGGTTAAAGTTGAAAATGCGAATTGTAATCACTTTCAATCAATGTTGAAATCGATCACAGTGTACTTTTGACCATATCTCGCTTATTCTCCATCAATGTACTCCCAAATTTTGATATATCGTAGCTGATGTCCTGCTCTATTCGCAATCTATTCACACCATTTAGTTTTGTTCACTGGATCCTGATGAATTGTTTGATTGGAAATGAGAGTCCAAATCTGTTAAAAATTGAGGGTGAGCTAAAACGTATGCTTTCGAATAATAACTGCTGAAAGAATTATGCTACCAATGTGAAACTTCGCATGTAGATAGGGACTTGCAAGCCCAACATTTCATAAGTTAACACCAAATCGCGAAAATGCATATTTCATCGCCATATTTACCGTCAAAGGTCAAATAAATCAAGCATGAATAACCACGTACGCCGTGGACATGAAATTCAGCACACATGTAGGTTATAATGAAAGGAACAAATTTCATAAGATAAGATCGGATTATGAAAATGGTGTTAAGGATATGTAAATTAGGTTCAAAGGTCAAATAATTCACTGTTACAATGACAAATGCAGTGTGCAATCACTGATATATCGTTCCCGATTTCCCATTTTCGTTAAGAGATCTAATGTTGGTCTCGTGGAACAAGTTGTGACGCAAGATCTAAGGGTCGTGGGTTCGAATCCAAGACAGTATTTTTTTTAACTTTCTTTTTTCTTCTTTTTTACTTTTTATTAGGGGGGGGGGGGGAGTATGTGATAATTTTTATATGATGATTGAGTAGTTATTTTTTTGAATAATGCTTTTATCATAAGAATTCGATATGTATAACCTTAATTCGTCAAAAGTGACGAATTCAAAATCTAGTTTTCGTTGTTTTTCTAACTTGTTTACCGCGGTAATTTATATTTGGCCCATTTTGGGTCTTTGTATGAGCTAAAAGCCAGAAGCTTGCACCCCGACCCCCGTCCTATGTTTATATTTTGCAACATTGTTTCTTTGTTATGGCTCCATACTAAGCATACTTAGGTTAATTTCATATAAGCTTAGTGCACCAATAGGGTTGCCCACCGCTAGTATACTCCCCGGGGAGTATAGGATGTGTACAAGGTAATTGTTAAATGCGCGGGTCTGACGCTTAGAGGCTATTAGGCGTGAGGTAAATACGAACTACTAATATTATGAATTAATATTAAATATTATTGTTATTATTAAGGTTATACGTATATCATACGTATAATTAGGTTATACATATGTATAACCTATTGATTTCGTTCGATCTTTTATTTTTTATTATTTATTCTCCCCATCACTTTTGTTCGTCGATTATCTCAAGATTACATAAATCAAATATCATGAATCTTCACATGATGATAGATCATGTTCTAACTAAGAACTGCCCACTTTTTTTAGTGACGTCACATGACTGTGACGTCATCAGGACGCCATTTTGTAAAATGTTTATAATCATCATATCTCAGTCATGAAATATCAATTTCAATTCAAATTTCGCATTAACATTAATCAGGTCAGTGGTCATCTGTTAAGCTCATGCGCGTACAATTACACTCGGAGACGCGCGCGTACGCGTCCGTCAAATGAAAAAAAATGTCAAAAAATGCTCAAAATCCCAACCCGAGTAATTTACTATATGTTTCAGACAATTTTAAGCGTTTCAAAAAATTCCGCGCGTGCGCGTCGGCGCGCGCGTATTTGCGCGCGTAACGCGAATGAATAGAAAAATTGTCGTTTTTTCACATGTTTTGCATTCCTTATAGATTCCTCAACACACCCTATCAATTTGAGTCATTGTTGACTCATAATAACGGAGTACGCGCGCGTCAAAGTCAAAATTGCGCGCGCACGCAAATTGGCAAAATATGGTAAAAACATACTTTTTTTATTCGGCCATAACTTTTTAAAAAGTCCACAAACACCCAATTTTCTTTTATTATTCGGATAGATTATGAGGTGTAGATACGAATTCATACCTCATTTATGCCAAGTAAATGTTATAAAGTCATCATATTGACGGTTAAAGTTGAAAATGCGCATTTTAACTGATTTCAATCGATTTTGAAATCAATCACAGCAGACTTCCGACCATATTTCGCTAATTCTCTATTAATTTTCTCCCAGATTTCGATATGTTGTAGCTGAGGTCATGCTTTAAAAGTGCTGTGGTTTTAATTACCCAACAATATTCAGGAACTATAATGTGTCTCTATACAATTGTGATTAGTCTGCCACGCGTATTTGCGCGCGTAACCCTAATAAATATAAAAATGCCGTTTTTTCACATGTTTTTTAAATTCTGATACATCCCTCAACTCACCCTATCAATTTGAAACATTGTTGACTCATAACAAAGACGCTTAATGGAAAGACCGACCACTGGACAATTTTCTTGTAGAAAGTGAATGGGCAGCGCGCGATGTCCTCAGTTAATGCGCGCAATTACAGTCCTGACGTCACAATGCAAATTGCACAGGGGGTTCCCCACATATGTATTGTTGCAGTTGTTGTTGTTACTGCTGGCTTAATGTGAATGACTCAGCTATTTTTAGCCTAGCAACAACACTATTTTCGGAAATAAATCAGCTGACTAAGCGCACCGATTGTATAATGCGCACACATACGCAGTTATCATTGGTCAATTATTCCACAAAGCAGTATCATGTTGGGAAGAACAAAGTCGATTGGTTTGTCGGTGCGTATATTCCAGACAGTGTGCGTGATAATATGTGACCTTACACCACAAAACGACCGATATGTCGCTGTGGTAGTTTGTCTGTTATGAGCTGATATAGGCAAATTTTGTTTAAAATATGAAATTCAGGATTTTGGTATTTCCTGAATGAGGGTATCATAATCTAACTTTTGTGAAATTTTGAGCATCAGAAATCATGTTCAAATATTAATTTTAATTAAATAAATATGATCAGATTACAGTGCTTGAATGGACGCCGATCTTTGAAACGGCCCATTTTCTCCCTAACTTTAAAACTGATTCAGCCATGTTCCAAATCTTGGCTGCTCATTTTGAGAGGGTTCGCTTAGTCCAAATATGACAAATTATATACCATTTTAAAGGTATTGACTTCTACTTTACTGTCATGTAAAAATTAGCACAATCGTTTTTCCCGACTTATTGGTCGTTTTGTGTTGTGAGGTCACATATGCAAATATCCAAATATGCCATTGCCTTGTTTATTGTGCACGTTCGAGATCTGTGAATTTAACAATTCTTTATTTTAAAAATGTGAGTGAAAATCTCTAAAAGCTATCGACTATAATTTTTTAATATTTTTACCTATACAAAGACAATATTGAATTAGAAAAGCAATGTGTCCCCCAGGTGTACCCAACTTGGAGATAAGCTGATGTTCAATCGTCATACTAGCCTGAATTTGCCGAGTTTAAGTAAGTACGTTCTGATCCTTACTTTTGTTTAAATTAATACTAATAAAGGGAACATTTGTTCCAAAAAAGCTATCAACTATAATTTTTAAATGTTTTTTCATTAATTTAAATGAACAAGATTCAGTACTGTAGCCAAACCTCTGGGTGTACCCAACTCTCTCTTTAGCTCGATTTGAATCTTCATTCTGTTTGAAGGAACATCGCTGCGCGGCCGCTAGTGATCTGTCTTGTAATTCTACAGTCTTTGCTCATAATAACGGAGTACGCGCGCGTCAAAGTCAAAATTACGCGCACGCAAATTGGCAAAATATGTTAAAAACATTGTGTTTTTATTCGGCCATAACTTTTTAAAAAGTCCACAAACAAACAATTTTATTTTAATATTCGGATTGATTATGAGTTGTAGATACGAATTCATACTTCATTTATGCCAAGTAAATGTTATAAAGTCATCATATTGAGGGTTAAAGTTGAAATTGCGAATTTATACAATTATGATAAGTCTGCCACGCATCAACATTCTATCTTGTATCATTTGGCAAATGCACAATGCAATCTTCTACTCATATATCATAATTTTGTTCCACATGTCAAGTGAATAAGAGTTGGTCTAGTGGTACGACTCTGCGACTCTAGATCTAATTGTCTAATTGTCGTGGGTTCGAATCCAAGACAGTATATTTTTACTTTCTTTTTTCTTCTTTTTTTTCTTTTTATTAGGGGGGGAGGTATATGATATTATTTATATGATGATTGAGTAGTTATTTTTTGAAAATATGCTTTTATTATAAGAAATCGATACGTATAACCTTAATTCGTCAAAAATGACGAATTCAAAATCTAGTTATCATTATTACTATTATAATAATTATTATTATTAGTGGTAGAAGTAGTAGTAGTATCATTATTCCATAATTTGTGCATCATATACACCATATCAATATAAGAGCAGAGAGGTATTAACGCTCATCCTTCAAATGCGAAACATTTTGTGAGTGTTTATATTGTATAGCTGCAGTGAGTTTGTACAACGCGGTAATGTATTACAGACTTTGACACTCTCCGCCTTTCATACGTGCACGTGACCAATCACAAGCTGTTGCAGGTCGTCGCAAGTCCCGTGTGACTGCTCCATTATGTACCTGCAATGCACGCTAGCTAACGTATTTAAATGGGAGAGGCAAACAGATGTGTGACTGTGTATATTAAATGGAAGAGGCACAGAGACGTGTGACTGTGTATATTAAATGGGAGAGGCACAGAGACGTGCGACTGTGTATATTGAATGGGAGAGGCAAAAACGTGTGACTGTTCAATAATTATTTAATGGGAGAGATAAAGAGACCCAAATATAGATCTGCATAAAATCTATTCATAATTCATTAAATCAAGCCTATGAATACTCATGAGCCATCCGGGCCAAAGTACTTGCGAAAAGGCGCTCGTGGCTTCGCCACTCGCCTGATAGTCTCCACCACGCGTTCAGTCGTTCCTGCAGCGCAGCCATTTAGACGCGATCGCCTTGTTAAAAGGCTACAGCAGACGATAAGCAGAATGTGCATGCGCAATTCACGCTTGCAAATTATATTGCCGATTTGGTATCGCTGATCGCATTCGTATAAATGGCACGAAGTTTTTGGCTGATAAAACTTAAAATTCAAGCAGAAAAAAGTTTCTTACAAGCTGGATATTGTACTTTAGACAAAGGAATTTACAAGACATCACCAGACAATAAGATTAGTTTATATTATCGAAGAAAATGATAGGGCTTCACGTGAAACAAATCCTGCAAATCTTATTTAAAATTTTTAGGGTGTACGTACCGTTATCCTCCGCCGCAACTTCCCGGTAGAGTACATGAGAATGTGATGTTGGTTGCAAAGCTGCAGCAGAATCGCGCTCTTAACGGGCCCAGTGGGGTATTAATTTGTTTTCACCAAAATTGAGATTTTTATCTTAAAATTATCCATGGATTCTAAGCTTTAAGAAAATACATTCATTGTGTGGTAGAGGGTGAGGATTTTGTTATCAATGTTGTAAATTTTGGGGGCCGAAAGTGATTATTTTCTGACTGAGATTTGTAATTGTACTTTTCATAAATAGACCATATAAAATTGTCCTAAATCAAATTTTTTACCATCCAGATAGGGTTTCTCTTTTTTTTTGGAGTGAAGCAGCAACATCTAATGTCATGCATAAAATAAAGATGGCAGTTTATAGGTGATTAACATACCCTAAACTTCCATTGAACCAACTACCGACTATTTATCCAGCTACGTTCCTATATTTTTTCATGTCACATTTATCAAACAAATATCAATATTGTATGCGACCTTTCAAGCTCATTTGCCGAAAATCAGATGTTTTAGACTAAAATTATAAAAACTTTAAAAGTATTTACTCAAATTCAATGAAATTGGAGAGATTGTTCATTTCATCTGAGATGAAGAGAATAATGGTGGCTTTTAGAGGTATCTCTACAGAAAAACAAATTATGTTATGTTATGTGTCCCATTTCTGATTTTGTTTGAAATTTTGATTTCACTAGGAAGATGGATGAATATTAGAAAAAGCCACCATTAGTTTGTTTGTCTATCACTGTAGTTTCTATGTTTACATTAACAAAGATGAATACCCCTACAATTTTTTAGAAGATGCGATTTTAATGATGGCATGTCAATTTTGTATTTGTATTTGTTCAATATATTTGCCTTTTGAGCTCTTATTTTAAGGCCTATTGTCCTTTTTTGAATTCCAAACATTCCCAGATTTCCAGTAGTATATGGTTCGTAGGGGGTAGCTTCAATAGTTTGAAAGATATTCATGATTCCGTGAAAGTGCGCGAAAATGGCAAATACATGTAATACCCCACGGGGCCCCTTAAACATCACTAAACAACCTCTCGGAGTCGTCTAAAGTTAAACAGGACTTCGTGTTTAACTTGACTTAATCACGACTTCAGAATACTAACAAGGTAGTCACGACCTCGTGACTAAAGTTAGACAGGACTTAGACAGGACTTTAAGCAACTGTCGTTCGATGAAGGGATGATTGCTACACAATTAATTTTGTATTCGCAGAATACCAATTACAGGCTTGTTCGATCTAAAATGTTATGTAGGTGTTACGTAGGTGATACTTTCATCCTCATCCATCTATTACCCTTTAACCGTTTATAATTGTCTTTAACAACCATTCATGCATTGTTGAATTATAATTACTAGTTTTTAAGGGCCGATTTTATTTACGGTAGTGGACGTAGTTGAACGTAGTTGAAGGTAGTTTAAGGTAGCTGAACGTACCGGCATCCGTACCGTACCGTAGTTGTCCGTGATGCTAACTTGGTTCTTACCCAGGGGAGCCGTGATCTTCGATTTCATTTTTGAACATGTTCAAAACGTACTAAACCGATGTCTAATGCCCCTGTGACACTTCTCCGACTTCATGAATCGGCATGGTTTCCGACTTGACCGAAACCATGCTCGAAGGATGCGTGACACTTGACCGAAACCAGTCGGGAGGATGCGGAAAGGCGGAACAAAATTGTGAAAATGTTTAAAATTTGCTTCCGACTAGTTCACGACAAAATTCGTCGGGAACAGTGCCGAAACAATACCGAAACTATGCCGAAACGAGCCATGACAAGGCGGATCATCGGCATTGTGGCCCGCCTGCGATTTTTTTTTTCCCAAACAGGTTTACCTATTACAGTAAAATCCTGCCTCCCGATTGGTTCAAAGGTATATGCATCATGAATATTCATGATGCTGAGCTACAAAAACCTAGTACATGTATTACGCATGCGCGTGGACGTGATATTGTTTAGGGTGTACAAAATGTGTGTAAGCTGTGCTGTGGGTTTTTCTGTCTGTGTGTTTGTTTGGAGAAAGAGAAAGAGAGATACGGAGAGAGGGAGATAGAGGGGGGGGGGGGGGGGGGGGGGTGTGTGAAGTGTGTACTGTAAGTGAACTCTTTGTCAATAAAAAATATATGAGATATATAAATATATCTATGTGGAAAAATATAGAAACCAAAACAAGAATTTGCTACCTACGGTATATGCGTGTACATGTTGCGCAAAAAAAAAAGGATACCAATCAACTATACACACTCATTGAAGCCTATGAACACACACATCCACATAATGAAGCGCATAACAAAAGTTATAACACATGCACACACCTACACAGAGAACATAAACATCATTATACATTTTGTTTTGTTTTTATCAACACAAATTCCACACACACACACACACACAAGCTTTTTGATATTGGGGGCAGCGAGGGCAAAATGAACTAACACATACCACACACAATACAAACTGAACTCACAGGGCAACACACACACACACACACGCAAACACACCAACTTGCATAGACCAATTCAGTACCATTTAGTACCATATCTATTGAGTTTATTTATCAAAATATGATGATCTAGGCAGTCAAATGCCTTTGATAAATCTAAAATTAAAGTTATTGAAAATATTTTTGCCTTCAAGGCACTTGTTATATGGTCAACAAAGTATATAAGTGCTGTAGTGTAGTCGAGGTGGAGTGTAGAGGTCTAAAGCCAAACTGATTAGAAAATAACATATCATGTTTTTTAATAAATTCAAATAAACGGTTGTACAATCACATTTCCAGGATCTTTCAAAATGTGGGATAATAAGGAACTTGGTCGATATTGTGTTTGTAAATAAGTATACCAAATGCATATATTATTATGATGTTCCATTACATCCCATGTTTCCATGATCATACCCAATTCGCCTCATTTCATACATTCCATGCCCGACCCCAACTGACCCCACACATGGTCATCTAATTATATCCCCAAAACCACACTGCCCAGCTTCATCCCTCATCCACCTTATTAGGCAAGGTTATGTAAGCCATCGAGTTGTACAGACATACAGTGTACATGTGTTATAGCTAGTGTGAGATATGTATGCATGATCGAAGATGAAGAATAAAGGCCAGTTGCCATTCAGACTCCGAAAGAACAAGTTTAGTCATGGAAATATGAGGTACAAATCACAGATCCCGGGTTTAGTGTTTCTCTCTCCTTCTCTCTCGATATACACATAAGTCGATAATTCAAAAATAACCTATAATCACCTTTATTATAAATGGGTATGACTTTAAACAATTTTCATTTGGGTTGGAAAAATACCATGAGAGAATGAACAATTACATATTTTACATAGAGGTTCGTATATTAAGCGTATAACCAAGTCTATGGTTTAACACAACAGTAATACAAATATAATAAAATCCAGGGCTTGTTGCATTTTTCATTCTAAAAACAATATCAATAATTTCAAGAGAACTTGCAGGTGAACAAAACATAGATTGGGAACTAAATGAGACATTAAAATAACAATAAGGATAAACATCATCTACAGATTCATTCAAGAAATTGGATGCAGCATTTACAAAATAATCATTGAAATTATCAGCGATTTCATGGTCTGGAATTGAAATATCGGTACAGTAAATACAGTGCACTAACAGAACACGTCACACGTACAAATATTTGTCCACGCGCATGCGCAATACTACCTTCAGAGCTCAGTACATGAATATTCATTAAGCGTATACCTTTGAACCAATCAGGAGGCAAGATTTTACTGTAATAGGTAAACCTGTTTGGGAAAAAAAATTTCGCGGCCCGCCTGGTTCACGACAAGGTTCCGCTCAGTTTCCGACAAGATTCCGACACGATTCCGCACAGTTTCGGAATGGTTTCGGCATGGTTCCCGAATAGTTTACGCACTCGCAGTACTTGATCAAGAAACGAAGACATGATTATTTTGGGCCAAGTTTAAATTAAACAAATATTACATATATAGTACAGTTCTGATTTTAGGGCGCTCTAAATCCTTGTTTTCTTAAAAGTAATCACAACTCATTTGTTATATTTGAAAAAAGGCACATATTCAAAAGACAGAATAAACAATTTGATCAAAACCGGATCAGAAACAGCGGAAATATTCATAAATATATGGGATTAATACGAATAATTGCTTAGGCCCAACTTTTATTTAATAACAAGTATTTATAAATCCTATGCATTGCTCTCCTTGATCTCATTCCTTACTAATTTATTCAACCATTATATATCTAGAATACAAAACAGCACTGTAATTTGGACGTGTTTGTGTTTTTTTGTCCATGCACATACGGTTAAAGGGACTATGTAAAATTGTCAAAATTCTCAAAATCCAATTGGAAAACTAGCAGTTCTAGCCTTGTTTTGTTCGTATTAACAAAAAAAGCATGAGACAGCTAGGTTTCGGTTTTCTAATTTCCCTTTCGTTACAAAATTATGAACTATTGAATTTTTCAGATAATGAAATATCCGTCCGTTTTTTCGAATCCGTGAACAAGGTGAGTGCTGTGAGTTAGTGAATATCACTTTGCATTTTTGCTCATTAATCAGCCATTTGGAATCCATTTGACTTGAAATTGTTACACAATACCCTGTGGACAATACATACCAACAATATACATTATATCAACCAGGCACTTTATGCACATGTCAACAAAGTTACTAGATCCCTTTAACGGTTATGTGACTATCAACCCCGGGCGATTACCCCCACCCCCCCACCCCCCCCCCCCAAAAAAAAAAAAACAACACAAACACAAACACAAACAAACAACCAAAACAAACAAACAAAAAACAAATAACCCGAGGTATTCTTTTTCTGGGTCTCGGCCTAGGAAATGTTTACCGACGAAATAACACCCCCCCCCCTTCAAATCCCGGGTACGCTATAAAATAGGCGTCGATTTGTAATTGATATAATACTGTTCACTGGAATGGGGTAATCTATTCATTAATTCCCCGCTGAACAATAGGTATTAATGGACCGTGGTCATAATTCATCAGGGGAATATGAAATGATGTGCCCATTTATATACCTGGTCATTTATATGAATGATTGCTACAATGTGACCGATCAACGGTGACCAGTACAAAGAAGTATCGTAGAACAATGACCAAAACGATGAATGCGGAAAGGTGGCGTAAACATGACGGGACAATGTGTGAAGAGTGCCGAAATGTGTCGGAAACAGGGCGGAAACATGACGTGACGATGCGGGCCACACAACCGTCCCGCATGGTTTCGGTCAAGTCGGAAACCATGCCGATTCATGAAGTCGGAGAAGTGTCACAGGGGCATAACGAAGTCTAATGTAGTCTAACGTACGTCGTTACGTACTCAAACGTACTCTACCGTAATCTAACGTACTTTACCATGCACAAAACCAGCATCAGCACTATTGGTCCAGACATGTTTAAGCGAAAAATTAGACCACTTTCACAGAACTGTTCTGTTTGAAAAACAAGCGCAAAAAGGCCGTACCACACCGCGGGCTGCATACTCCGCGTGGAGTTGCTAAATATACTGTAGTAACGTTCTTTAGCGTAGTCTTTTCATAGTCAAGCGTAGTGGCTTTCGTAGTCTACCGTACTCAAGCGTAGTCAGACGTACCACTCCGTACCTGTCCGTGAGCGAGCTGCACCCGCATTACCGAAGTCTAGCATAGTGTAGCGTAGTTTATGGTACTTGAACGTACTTATCTGTACTCTTCTGTGGCTCATCACCGTATCTTTACGTATTTTACTGTAGTTTAACCTAGGTTAACGTACTTGCACCACGTCTGACCCAAATTTAATTACCCTACGGATTACTACGTCCACTACCGTAAGTATGACCGGCCCATCAGTGACTAAAATTGAGCTTGACCCAAACTGTACAGATTCGTATTAGTTTAATGTGTCTGTGTCCATTACTTACATGTGACTTGGTCTAACATATTAAGCAACACAAGTATTAATGTAATCAAAATAATATCATCAAATCAGTTAGACTGTGCAGTCCTGTAGAACTAGATCAAGCCAAAATGCAGCTTATGTTGGACACTCACTTCTGTTTGTAGACTAGTTGTTGGTTTTCCTTTTCTCGGTCTAGCATCTTCTTCAAAATTTCTGTGCTCCCATTAGAGGCAGCATAGTGAAAGGCCGTTAATCCTGTGCTTGACTGAAACCATAAGACAAGATAAATGTAAATTCAGTTCTGGTTGATAGACTCCAACTTAGAAATTACCCCGTCATTAGTTTGTGACTCTTTTTAGATACAGAACAAATGACGGACAGTTTAAATAAAAAATTGGCTATCATCTTGGATGTTCACAGAATTCTTTGTTACTGGAACTCCTCTGTGTTTACCCATCAGTCAGGCGCAAGATTACTTTTCCAATTTTTCTGAAAAGCATATTTTTCCAATCTTTTGGACCCTAATAAATTATGCATAAGCCGTACACCCATCATACAACGCGCTACCCCGCGTATTATGTCTATGGGAAGAGAAATTTCACTTTCTAACCTCAGTCACTTAACAAAGAATTGGTGAACTAAAATATGAATAACAAAAGTTTCTT
Organism: Echinarachnius parma; assembly: GCA_037951105.1. NCBI lineage: Eukaryota > Metazoa > Echinodermata > Echinoidea > Clypeasteroida > Echinarachniidae > Echinarachnius > Echinarachnius parma. Next base: position 16,655 of record JBAMJV010000700.1, on the reverse strand, counting down.
GTTGTTGAAAAAGAAAGAAATCGAACCTTCTAATTTTGAGAAAATCTATTCGGAATACGTAATTAGGGTATAATTTGGAAAAATGTAGCTTCAAATGCCTGTTGCAAGACTTGCAGTACAGCCTCACATGCTCGGGAATGAGGTGAACATTATGAGTACGCTAATTATAAGAAAGTATGCATGTATGTGTGTGTGTGTGTTTGTGCTTGGTTTTTGTTTGTTTGTGTCTGTGTGATTGAGGGTGAGTGCGTGTGTGTGGGTATTTGCGTGTTTTTGTGTGTGTTTTTAGTGTGCGTATGTGTGGTTATGTGTGTGTGTGTGTGTGTGTGTGAGTATGCGTGCGTGCGTAGTGTGTGTTTGTGTGCGGGTGTTTGTCATGATTGTGTGCGGGAGGAAATTACCAGTATGAGGCAGATAACGTGTCACGTTCTTGACTTCATTGTGAACGCGCGTTGACTAAAAGCGAAAATGGTTCAAAGGTAGTGAACAGGACGGGTCTACTACAGCCAATTTGCATCGTCAGAGGACGGGGACGGCTGTGGAGCTGCTATACAGAACATGCCGCTATACATTACCTACTTTGCTCCCTAAGTTTCTGAAGAAATGTTTGCGTATGCATAGTGCACAGTAGAGAGCGCGCTAGCACGTACCTCGTAAACTTACATGGGGCGCGTACGCTCACTCTGTTCATCTTGGACAAAGCACAGCTCATAACATGATGCTTGCAATGTGAACTTAATAACATTCCAATCTCTATATAAACAGCTAAATCGAAAGCTAATTAAAGGTTCGTAACATTGTCCAAATCCTATAAATAAAATTGTAATTATAGCGGATCCCTAATACCATGTTGTATTCGTATTACCAATAATATCATGGGACGGGTTTCGGTTTTTCAAATTTCCCTTTCGTTACAAAGATATGTACGATCGAAGTATTCAGATAAGAAAAACTCCGGTGGAGTTTTTCTTACTGTGTACAAAGTGAGTGCAATGAGTTAGTGACTATCACTTTGCATTTTCGCTCTTTACTTGGCCATGCAATGTCCATTTGACTATAAATTTTCACACAATACCATGTGGACATATGAAATAACAACAATGTATCAACCATTCATCACTTTTTGCACATGTCAACAAAGTTACTAGTTTCCTTTAACTAAAGAATAGCTAACTCTAATTTAACATACAGACAACATATTTATATCTGGAAATTACAAAGCTTCCTGGGGCTTTGCCCCCTGGACCCCCAATAAGCTTCCCAATGTGGGCATCCCATGACTGATGCTATTCAGGGTTCCATCATAATGCTCGCAATATAGGCCTATGTATCTATCAGGCTAAAGTTTATCTTGAACAAAGCACAGCTCATAACATGATGCTTTCAATGGGCACTTAATAATCTTCAAATTTCTAAACAGCTTAATTCAAAAGCTTTAGGGCCCCCTATCCCCCCCCCCCCCTCTCCCCCACTCACCCATAAAAAAACCCGGGCACGCTGCTGGGTTGTCGCTTCGCTCTCTCGCCAGAGATGGTAACAATTACGAATCATCCCCCCCCCCCCCCCCCCCAATGGCGAGAAGAAATCGACGCCATTGGTTTAAAGACTATTTCATAATAGACGACAATTTGTTGATTTAACTCGTCGTTACAGTCAGAATGCAACTCAGCCCGATTCCACTGTATTTATTCATATCGTATTCATAGATTTCCGAACCGCACGCACCAATGAGCAAAGCAGAGGGGTATTATTTTGAGCTTTATGGAACCTTAACATAGTCTTTAATGAATGAATGTGGTATCAAATGTTAGAGGAAGAATCATATTTTATGTCTATCATAATTAATCAAGTATTAAATCAAATTTTACCAGTGCAATTTGTTGTCAAATATCACCAAAAAATAATAAGTTCAGAGGTAAAAAATAACAGTTTATGCTTCTTGCGTCTCATTGATTTTATAATCATTGTAAAGCATGTTTTATACTCTTTCAGGATACGTAGGTTTTATTTTGTTGCGTTGGATAATCGGGTCAGGAGCCAAGAAAATACCACTCAGGTACAAATTAAGAACAACTAAAATGCGAACGAGCATTCCCATTGGATGGTACGAAGGGGTGTGTTTGAAGCGGGCCAGTGATTGGCCTCATTCAAATAACGCAATACCAGGCTCCCCTCGGAACAACGCGCTGTGCGGGGAAAGAGAAATTCTCTCTCCCCCTCTCTCTTATTCGCGGGACGTGGAGAATCTGCGTGATGCTGATTCAACCAATCAACGGGCTAGATTGCCGCTGAAAGCCAACAATATGATATTTTATTTTGTCCTTTGCTGGTCTTTGTTGGCTCCTGACCCGATTAAGAAATAAACGGCTTCAAAATTGACATATTTGTAAAGTGTATTAAATTACCTTTCATATGGTATAAATATGAAGGAGACGCAAGTACATTTTGTAAGTTTTCAAGCCGAATGAAAAAGAACTTTCAAAAACGAATTTTGTCAAGTTATTACACTTGATTTTCATCTTTTTGTCGTTGTTGAATTAAAAATATAATTATATGGAAGCAAAGAATGACATATTTTCTACAATGTCATATATCACATTGTACAATTGGTTATTGCAAACTGAAGTTATCGCATTTTTAAAATGATATATCTCCAGCCGAGTACTATTCGGGTGAGAAAGTTCGATCGTTGGAATCTGAATAAAACGAGCGTTTTAGCCTCATTAAAACATGCTTTGCTCTATGACTGGTTATGTGAGTGCCACAAGGCTCTAAAGTCACTTGCACTTTTTGATTTATATTAAAGGCGACCACCAGGCAAAGGACAACACATTATTATATGTTTTGGTACCGTTTTGTGATATCAAATAGATACCCAACATTTTGCAAAGGGTTGTGTAATTCATAAACAAAGCAATTAATTTCCACCACTTACGGAACCACGGCTATCTCGTGGTTCCACACGGGCCAGGCATTTGCGAGTGCGCCAATGCAATTCACGTGTACGTCAATAGAATCCCGGATGATTCGTTCACTCTGCATAGAGCGCCGCTGGCTCGGCTCGCATAATAGTCTGCGCATTCAGACCGCATGACCGCATGGCTGAGAATGGTGATGCGTTTTCCAATTATATATTTTTTCTGAAAACATATTTTTGTGAATTTATATTGAATACTAAAGATGTTGCCTTTCTATAAAAAGATTATTATTTTTGGGTGGTGGTACCCTTTAATGAAATTGTAAACACATCACCACTCTTAACCCTAATAAGGCCGGGGGGGGCATAATGGCCCCCCACAATTTTTTTTTGCTCCAAAACGCTGTAAGATGACGTGCCGCTGCTTGGTGATTTTTTTCTTTCGGGTCTTGCGCACATTTTAAAACAAACATTTCGAAAATCGGACCTACCGTTATAAAGTCACGTGACCTTTTTGTCAATGCATGTCAGCCCGAAAATCGCTCAATTTCGTGATTTGTTTACAAAACATATGGAAATATCAATTTTCGTAAAATGAGGTATATCATTGGTTATTTGGTGTTGTTTTCATTTTATATGTTGGTTTTGGGGTTCAAAATAGTTAAATTATAGTTAGAAATAAAATAAACAACAAAAACAATAAAATACATGAGTTAAAACAAACAAAGAAATTCATAAGAAATTAGCAAAACAATAGAAAACATAAGGAAGAACCTGGCTCTTCCACATTTGTTTGTCGTATTATTATTCCAAATGCTTTGAAGAATATATGTAGTGAAAACCAGAGTTTAATTATGAGAATATATGATTTATGGGTCAAAATATGAATGTCAGGACTTATTTGCATAAATTACCATAAATATGCAAATTAATTTTTTTTCAACAAAATTGAAAATTATCATTGGATTCTATACACTTCACTTATCGTGCATGCACATTTTCACGGCAATCGGCCGCTCCGCGGCGGAGGTCTTAGGGGGGGGGGGGGGGGGGGGCATAATGCCCCCCCCCCCCCCCCCCCGGCCTGCTGAAGACCTCAAATAGCCCGGCCTTTTTAGGGTTAACATGCATGTTATTTGCAATACTCTCATTGAAACTTAGAATTATGAATTAGATAAAATATATATTTGGTTTAGATGTAATAATCTATCTTTAAATATAAATAAAACCCACTTTATATATTTTAAGACTTGCACTCGCACTCTACACACTAACTTTTTATGTCATGTATTGATAGGATTCCTATTGTACAAACAGATTTAGTTAAATTTCTAGGCGTAATATTAGATTCTAATTTGATATGCCATCGTTATATAAATAATATTTGTCCCCTAGTTTCTAGAGCTATATATTGCATAATTTTTGAAATATTTTCTTTTAAAAAGGACACTTATTATTATTACTCCGTTAAATATCATGCTTTAACATAGCATGGGGAAATAGCAATATGACGAAAATTAATGCAATATTTCTTCTTCAAAGAAAGTATAATGATGCGCTCATGCGCATTTTGTAGCAAACACAGATTCGATATTTTATGAATTTAAAATCCTGAAAATGTATGATTATTAACACCTTCCAATCGGCAATATTTATATATAAATCATTAAATCAATTTATATACTTCCAAAACCATTCCATACTTTATACACATATAATACTGATATTCATTCGTACCCCACCCGACATTCATCTGACGTTCACCTTAATTATCCCAAAGTTCTAATAGCCCATAGATGTATAAGAAATCATGGACCCGAAATTTGGAATACTCTGCCCCAAATCATAAAACAATGCGTATCCCTTTATTCCTTTAAATCCCAAATCCCAAAAGAAATCTTATATTAACATAATATTCTACCTAGACCAATCACTCAAAATCTGATCATTTGATCATTATAAACTTTATCAGTCGTCATTAATACATTTTTAAATATCAGCAATTATAATGGCGTGTAAAAAAAAATAAATAAAACAAGTAAATAGCAACAACGTGTGTTTTGCACCCGCACCAGCACGTACAGTATGCATGCACCCTATTATATTACACAATATGTAACAAACATACGTTTTCAAAGAGAACAAGGGGGGGGCTTGCTTAATACATGCTATTGTTGAATAAAGGGAAAACAAACAATTTAGATAGGCGTAGCCACGGGGGAGGGGTTAAATAAAGGCTCATATAAAGAGAAAATTATAATTTTTGATTGGCGTAGCCAAGGGAGGGAAGGGATGGGGGTGGGGGGGGGGGGGGGGGGGGCTAGCTTAAAGCTATGTTTCATTGATGATACATTAAGTCGACTTTGGTATGATTTTGAAGGTAATCTTGTACTTTACAATCCTCGAGCATATTTCTTTGAATTTTGTTTTTTAATCGAAATTGAAAATGAGAACAATTCACCCTCCAAACCAAGGCCCAACGTCACCCCAAACTCGCCGATTAGCTCGATGACGTAAGCGGAGGGGTACGGATCTCTGCTATTTCGATTGCGCATGCGCGATCGCCGCGCCATGTACTTTCATACATAGTTTGCGTGCAGCTAGCTGTATTGTTTACAACCACATCGCGCTCTCGTTTTATTCTAACTCTTGTTTCGATTGTATCAACTCGAATGGTGGACGATCATCTTGGTCATGAGGTCAACCTAAACTACGAGTCTCGAAGCTGATTGTGTTCAGACGCGCTCATTCTGCGCAAAATCGTTCAAGTATCTTGTGGTTATCTTGTGGTTTGGAAACCACAATATTACCACAAGATTGTGCGTAGTTTGCAGTGCGCGCAATCTTGTGGTTTGGAAACCACAAGATATTAACCACGAGTTTTTGCGTGTTCAAACGAGCGCTAACCACAAGATAACCACAAGATATCTCTAAGATTGCAAACCACGAGATAACCACAAAATAACCACAATATTGGCTTGTACGGTGTGAACGCAGCTATTGATGCAAAATTTGAATTGGAATTGATAATGCATGACTGAGATATGATGGTTATTGGAATTTTACAAAATGGCGTCCTGATGACGTCATAGTGATGTGACGAGATTAAAATGAGTTTCGTGCACTAGGTCAGATGAATATCTATCATATTTGTATGAATACTGACCAAATCATATTCTGTATGATCTAAGCATTCTGTAAAGATATAATTTCGCTAATATTGGGCTTTCAATGAAACTAAGCTTAATAACTTGAAAAGAGAAACAAACTATCATTTTTGATTGGCGTAGCCAAGGGAGGGAAGGGGGGGGTGGTGCTTGCTTAATAAAATGAAAAGAAAATCAAACTATTATTTTTGATTGGCGAAGAGAAGGGAAGGAGGGGGGGGGTGGTCCTTGCTTAATAACATGAAAAGAAAAACAAACTATAATTTTTGATTGGTGTGCCCAAGGGAGGGAAGAGGGTGCTCCCTTAATTACATGGGAAGAAAAACAAACTACCATGTTTGATTGGCGCAGCCAAGGGAGGGAGGGTTGAGGGGGGGGGGGGGAGGCTTGCTTGATAAAATTAATTCTTTTATTTTGACATAAAATAGATAAAAAATGCTTAAATATTATTGTTGTGCACTTAATAATTTATTTTTGTTGCTAAAATGTCATAATTGATCCCTGTGACCTTTACACTTTGAGCGCACGACTCAAGAGTCAAGGACAAAAAAGTTATTGTAAATACAAGTAGGTACGGTGACTTTGAAGGGACTTGGATAATTTTTGGCTTCTTCGTTAAAAAAATATATATTTTTTGCTGGAACCTTGGAAAATTATTCGGCATGCCTTTATAAGCCCCCAGTATGAATTTTACGTGAATTAAAGATTTTTTTGGGGAAAATATTTAACATTTTCTAAAATTGTTAATACCCTGTCGCAGCCTTTAAATATTTTTTTTGAGAATGCAGAAGTCACTAAATGAGACATATAGAAATGACTAGCAACTCATGTTTAATGGAACTATATAACATTTATTGCATAATACAAGTAATTGCCTGAGAAAATAACTTATCGTATAATACATACATTTGCCAGATATAAAATCACGCAAATGGAAATTTGTGACCTGTGACCTTTGATCTTTGACCAAATGACCTTAAAATCACAGCCCTTCATCTATCTTCCTAGATACATGAATATACCAAGTTTGGTGACGATTGGTCATTTGGTCCTTGAGATATGGCAAATTTTAAAGATTTTCTCAAGTGGATAATACAGAAAACGGCCATAACTTTTTTTAAAATGATCGGAAATGGCTCAAATTCACAGAGGATGTTAACTATGATGTACTCTTAATTTTATTTTATTTTTTTTCAAAATCGGACTATCCCATAATTTTTTTTATTTTGCAGCAAACTAAATAGGAGTATGTCTTCCTAGCACATTACCAGCCACTTGCATTTTCTTGGAAATTCGATGTCCAAATTTCTAAATAATAACCATTTTGACCAGGGTCAATCAGGGTTCGGGAGGGATGCTTACGTGCATCATATTTCACTAACCTGACAAAAAAGACCTCTGCAGGAAGTATGCTAACTCGAAAAACCTACCTCCGTGTTTTAGGTTACAAAACGGTAGGTTCTGGTTTCGTAACCACGCATTAGGGTTAGGTTTAGGGCCTTTACTAGTAGTCTATATTAAAAGACCTTACATTGTAGATTAATTTAGCGAAGGACACATTTTCTGTGCCTCCGAAGGCACCCCCACAAAAAATGCATACTTCCAGAACAAAAATTAACTACAGATATTGGCCAAGAAATATATCAATTTAAAAGTATATATAATTAATTTAAGCCCAGCTCACGTAATGCTCATGGTTAAACTACCATTTTCGGGCCAAATTAGGTCATAATATGACCCGTGTAGATGGCCTAAAAATCATCATTTACACCTACTATATTATGGTAGGTGTAAACCTTGTTTTACTTTTTTTTTCTTCTTTCTTTTGTTGCTTGTCAGGTGCCCGACCTCATGAAAATCCAATGCCCCCCGGTGCACCCCCCCCCCCCCCTCGAAAATATTCTAGCTACGCCATTACATTGCATAGAGCACAATACAAAAAAGGGTGAGGCTGACTTATTGGCAGTCATGGAGAAATCCCCTTAACTAATTACACTTATCTATTTCATTAATATAGGTTAATAATCAATTATCTCCGGGGGGATCAGGATTTATCATAAAATTACTTCAGTAAACTAAGGCTGATTGTACAGACTTTCACCTGATGAAATATTATGAAATTATAATTCGGTACAGAAAAAATTACCTACATTATAATAAGTATTGAACGATATAAATCAAGGTGTATTTGCAAGCCAGTTAAGGAATTATAAAAGTTCACACTAACGAACTGAGATAAAAAAAAAAAATCCATATAGCAAGATACATGGTACGAAGACACTGGATTACAGTATGTCACGTTTCATAACCGTTCCCATTGTAATATCAAATAAAATTATATTCTGTCAGTATGTAACTGTGACGTATTTGTAATACAGATTACGAAATTAGTAATATGCTCTGTAATATGCTGTGCCATGAAAGTAATTTATCTCAGTATCACACTGTGGCGATCTGTTAATGGGGTGAAAGGGCACACCCTGGATTTGATAATAACTCGAGCTTCAGATGCCATCACATCCCAGATCTTGTGCACCAGATATCTGCCTTCGGACCATTCAGCAGTTCTGTGTAAAAGTTCAGTCAACAAACCTGATCCTCTAAGGACTAAGATTAGGTTTAGAAAAGTAAAGGATATTGATCTTGACACTTTTCGATTAGATATTGTAAGCTCAGAGTTATACGTGCGTTACACAGAACTTGACAGCGACGACTTGATTGAACAATATGAGTCTATACTACGAGGTATATATACTTGATCATCGCGCTCCTCTTACCATCAGGTCAATTACTGCCAGATCTGGTGTCGTGGTGCAAAACAGAAACTCCGAAGTCTTGAAAGACGTTGGCGGAAATCAAAGTTGGAAATAGAACATAAGATATTTCTAGAGGAGGCATCAGTCTATAATTCAGTCTTAATCCGAGGGAGAAGAGCTTTTTACTCATCGTCTCAAACGAATTTTTTCACAAAGTCAATAGCATGTGTAAGAAAAAAAAACTTCCACAAATGATGTCGATGGGCCTTCTTTAGCTCACCGCTTTAGGACCTTCTTTGCTAACAAAACTGCTGACATTGTTTCATCTCTTGATCCTTCATTTTGTCCTGAAGTCGATGACGTCATGTTCCAGAGGACTGATCTACGGTTTGATGAATTTCAAACTGTATCTCCATTGCAGGTTGAAACAGTCATTTCCCGCTCAAAATAATCCACTAGCGAATTGGACCGAATCCCAACTGATTTACTAAAATGTTGCATTAATGAACTGGCAACAATAATCACAAGGATAGTTAACTTGGTTCTGACAAGTGAACGCTTCCCTGATTTATTGAAGGGGGCTAATATTTCACCTATTATCAAGGGAACTGGACTTGATCCTGATGACTTGAAGAATTACAGACCAGTGATATCCTACTGTGCCTTGATAAAGGCGAAGAGGCAATTCCACTCCTACTTGACTATAAAGCAGAATTTGACACGATTGTACATGAAACATTGTTATCTCGTTTGCATGAGATATGGTACTAGTGGTACAGCTCTTGAACTCATAAAATCATATTTTTAGAATAGGACACATACGGTTTTAACTGATAATTGCAAGTCAGATGTCAAGTTATGTTTACTCGGGGTCCCGCAAGGGTTGGCTTTTGGCCCGGTTGCTTTTAGCCTTTATGTTGCCCCGTTGCATGTTATTATTTGCAAACATAAATATAAAGTATAATGTATGCTGATGATACACAAGTTAACATTTGGGTAGAAAAGGGTCATCAGACTGAAGCAATCGTGCAACTCCAGACTTGTATGACTGGCGTTAAGAATTGGTCAGCGCATAATGGTACTAAACTAAATAAAGATAAGACCGAAGTTCTTCACTTACTAGTAAATTTAGGCAGTGTGATAGGATCGATAGTATCTCATTTGGTTGCACTTCAAAACAAACTGTTGACTTTGCTAGAAACCTTGGTGTGAGACAGGACAAGCATCTGACACTGTCAACTCATGTAAATCAAATATGCAAAGCTGCCTCATTTTCCTTGCACAAGATTGGAACAATTCGCCACTTTCTTTCCAAAAAGTCGACAAAGATGCTTGTTCATGCTCATGTTATGTCTAGGCTTGATTTTTGTAATGGTATTTTGTATGGTCTGCCTAACAATGAGATTCAAAAGTTGCAACGAATACAACACTCTGCGGCTAGGTTGGTTACTTGCACTCGACTAAATGAGCATTTAAGTCCAGTCTTACGACAATTGCAATGGCTCCCGATTAAGCAGCGAATTGACTTTAAGATTTTAATACTGGTGTTCATGTGCTTGCAAGAGTTAGGCCCTGCTTATCTACAACAGTTGATAACAAAATATTGTCCAGCAAGAAACCTTCGCTCTCAGTCAAATCTCTTTTAGCCACCCCCATAATATCAACACATTTTTACGGTGCAAGATTTTTCCCAACTGGCAGCAGCAGAGTTATGGAATAAATTACCGAGCCATCTCAAGCATGTTGACACAGGAAATGATTTTAAGAGTCTTTTGAAAACGTATTTGTTGAATTTTGACATGGATTAGGTTTTACACTGTATGTCAAAGTTTTGTCATATTTCATTTCACCTTGTCTCTTCTTCGCTCCCTGTCTGTTTTCCTATTTCTATATTTTCATTCCTTCAAAGCGCTTAGAGACTTAATTTGTTTTGTTGTTGTGATTATGCGCTATATAAAGAGGGTTTATAATAATTATTATTATTTAAAGAGCTCAGTTCAAAAAGGCACTAAATCCACTTTCCATACAAATTGAGTAAACAATATAATGCTACGTACCTATCTAGGAATCCACATTTTACGATAAATTACTCGCTCAAAATAAAAATATAGAAAGTAAAATTTTCATATTCCCATAGGCACGTGTACAAACTTGGGCAAAGAAACCTGTTTTCCTCGAAAGTTGAAAAAGTGGATATAGCGCCTTTTGGAAGAAGGCTCTTCATTTGAACATCAAAAAGCTTCTGTGCTATATTAGCTCAAAAACATGACAAAATCTCTCGAAATACACATAATATTGGTCTATAATAGCTTCGGACCATTCAGGCAATGAGATTTAAGGGGTTTCGGGGACGAGCACCGTCTACGTTTTTCTGTAGCTCAGTCGGAAGAGCACCGGTCTAGTTATCCGGAGGTCTCTGGACCCTGGACCCCCCCCCCCCCCCCCCCCCCCCCTCCCCACCTCCCTCCCACACTGACCAAGTACAGGTCAGAGCCCCAATCCCGCAAGTTCTGTTTAGCAGCAGCTTCGCATGCCGTCGAATCCAATGCATGCACCAGGGCATCAGGCTATACAGTACTACTATGACGGCGGGTACAGAGCGGCCGTACGCGCCGCGCGCATGTAAGTTAACGAGGTACGTGCTAGCGCGCGCTCTCTAGCTGTGCACTAATGCATACGCGTACACTTTTTCCGAAACTTAGGGAGCATGGGAGCGGCATGTTCTGTATAGCAGCTCCACAAACGGCGTCGTCGTCCACACATGCGAAAATACGCTAATGACGTAATCTCGACGCGTTCACGAACATGACCGATCGAAAGCTAGCTAATGAAACGAGAAGTGTATTATATACAAATAATAAATGTTTATGAGTACAATGGTACGAATATTTGCATGAGTTGAAAGATGGAATGTTACATTCAACGAGGCGAAGCCGAGTTGAATGGAACATTCCATCTTTCACCGAATGAAAATATTCGTACCATTGTACGAATGGAAAAACATTGATTATTTGTTTTATATGACACCTAAGTGTAAAAACTTACATAGATCCTGTCGATTAAATCGTCCAAAGCGGCATCCGTTAGCGAAACAAATCCCGGTTCTGCAGCCATGTTGTGTAAAAAGTACTGTGGAAACTTCCAAGCGCAATGCACAGCGCGCTGCCTTGCATGCCTTGAGTGCGTAATGTTTGTTAATGCGCTCGTTCATGAATGGAATAGCTGCGCAATACGCGCAGTTATTTTTAACGCGCGCTGGCCTTTGCACAACAACAACATAAAAAAGTTCTATTGCACGATTACTACGTGCAATAGAACTAAAAATCGTTGAATGGTACGTTTCCACGAATGTCATGTGACCTGAATTCAACCAATCACATTGCGAGAACATTCCAAGGTGTCGTATAATAACCGCTGAAGACCAGCAGTACTAGTGCGTTTAGATCTTGGTTTTTACATACAACTTCGAAAGCGGAGTCATGCCAAATGAAAACATCTCATAATGTCATGAGTAACTTGTGTACAATTTGTCTAATGAACATCATTAATACAAAATAGAGCTTCGAAAGCGGAGTCATGCCAAATGAAAACATCTCATAATGTCATGAGTAACTTGTGTACAATTTGTCTAATGAACATCATTAATACAAAATAGAGCTACGATTCATTTTAAAATATGACGCATCATTCGTACCCCTTTTCTATTTATATAGCTGAAATATGAAAACAATATGCATATTATATAACTTTCACCTTGATTCTAAGATCAGCTCCTTTATCTATTAGTCTGCTAGCAGTTTGTATGGAGTTATTACTAGCAGCGAACAGCAGTGGCGTTATTCCTTTGTAGTCTTTGGCGTTCACGTCTGCTCCATACTCGATAAGGAGGTGTATGTACTCACTTTCGTCTCTGTAAAATTAGATACGTTAAGTGATTTAATATTCTTTTTGTTACCTTATTAAAATAATGTCTGTATTGTTTATGTGAGATCAAATCAAATAATATATAGGTTTTCCCGCTCAATTTTACACTTTTTTCAATCGAATTCATTAAGGGTCATTCAAATTCACGCATTGCCGCGTAATCGTTGGTATCGGTCTTTCAAATTCCGAATAAGTGCAAACGAATTCATGCATACGCATACGGTTTCGTGAATAGACACGATATTTCATTTATGGGCACTCGAATTCGCTAATGTGCAGTAGCGCCAGCGTGAACTACGTGCGATTTTGAATGACCATTGATGAAAAGGTATGCTCTTTGTTCAAATTCACTTGCTCAGACGCGATTTTGAACGACTATTTACGAATTCGAATGCTGCTTGACACGGCGATCGCAAATCGCGCGAATTCGTTTGCTCCTTATATTAATTTGATTGTCACAATCGCGAAATTGAGCGGGAAAACCTATATTAGAACAACGCTTGCGATAAATGTTAAAGCATTACTTTACTACTGGGCCAAAGCCAAAAGTAGTCAACCCAAGGGTACAAATTTCAAATTGAAAAAAATCATTTTCTTTCATGTATGATAGGAAAGGTGAGTATCTGCAGTTTCCGGAACTGTGTTCGGCTAAGCATACAGTCTCTCGGATTTCCTGTAATACACTTTTAAATAATGAAAAGCGCCCTCACAGCGCGACGGGACGGAATTTTGAAAAATTTGATGTATAAACAAAACTAAGATTCATTCTAGAAACATAGAAGTGTATTTGGATAGCTCATGCATAGGACAATTGTACCACCTACATTTCGTATAATACTGCCCTCTTTAGTTGGGCAAAAAATTGCCTTATTCTGACATTTTTCCGTCTCGTCGCGTTTTGACATCCATTTTTTAGTGTCACTCAATATTAGAGCAGTTATTTATTGCCATCTTCTCTGAAGTATCAATGAATTCATGCCCGAACACTTTTATGAGGTTAGAATTTAATTTCCTCTTTTCAGAAAAATGTTACGAGGTTTTGACATTTTCGCGACGGGACGGAAATTGCGCGACGGGACGGAATTTAATCCAGATTAAATCCCATTTTCAATCACAAATTTTCTTTTTTTCTGTATAGTTAAAAGAGAATAAAACACAGTTTCATGTATTTTTGCTTTAAAATGAACTAATTTGCTAATTAACTAAAATTTATTTTGAGAGGAAAATTTTCACATTATTTGGGTGGGAACCCTCCTATATAAGCAAAGGACAGCTGTGCTTCCACACTTACTATAAATATTCTTTCTGATTTTTTTTTAAATTCAGTTTATTTTGAAATCCAAGCAGCAAATGATACAAATGCTATTTTAGCTAGTAGTATGTAATTTTTATCTTAAAACATTAATAAATCTTTAAAAAAAAAGAAATAAATTTGTAAAAAAAAAAAATGCCATTTGTTTTGTACATGGTCGAATGGTTAAAATTGTTAATTTTCTCTTTTTACTGTGATATCAATACTAAATATGCTTACAAATATTTTTTAATATCGGCCATTAGGTGAAATAAATGTTTAAAATGGCAACAAAATTCATGAGGGATTGAAAATTATTGCAATTGAAAAATTTACCATTTGTTTTCTACATGACCAAATTTCCGTCCTGTCGCGTTACCGTCCCATCGCGCTGACACCCCATTACAAAGATTAAATATAAAAAAAAAAATTATTGATGTGGAAGCTTAGCTTTTTCTTCTGCTGAGACTGAACATTCATACCTTTCTTATGATGCATGGCAGGATTTAACTAGGATTTTACTTTTGATAGAAAACAAAATTGTTTGCAAAACAACATTTTTTGTCATTCTATCGTTCCGTCCCGTCGCGCTTCAAAAACATGTAGTTACCATGGCAACAGACTCATACATTTTTAAATTTTTCTGTTTGATAATATTCATCACTTTACCCTGTCCATGTAACAACCAAATTTTATCCAGTCACATCGTTATTTTTGTTTGTATGATAAAAAAAACTATCAAATTCCGTCCAGTCGCATTTGCCCATACTTTTGGCTTTGGCCCTACTATGTTTCAACTAAAACACAAGATGCACATACCTCATTTGTGAATGATTGTGTGTATGCGTTCGATGCATATTTTTGCTCGCAAATTGAAAATAAGTAAATAATGTTTCGCAAAAAAGATACTAACCCCTTTGATAGCTTGATAATACTTCCACAATTCTTACTATGCATGGCACATATATAAACAGTGGATAGGTAATTTGTTCAAACATACTCATACATGGACATTACAGGGACAGTTGAGTTTTAGTACAGTATTAATCAAAACCTGCACCATTATATTACAAACTAATATTTATATATTCCACCATGCGCGAAACGACCTAAGTCAAAAAGCCTGTTATCATTCAAAGAAAGCTTTTATAACTCAAGAGACCGCTTTCTAAAAACGAATTGGTTTCAACCAATTGTAATATAAAATGGTGAATGTGATGCTTTGTTTAAATAATAATTAAAACGATAGATCATCAACAACTATTTAAAATCATTTTTTGTAATAATTTTGAAAGTATAGCATTTTTATTTCCAAACGGCTGGTTCAAAATTATTTAATTATTGTGGGGCCCTACAATAATTACAAATAGTTACATTCATTGATATTTCAGCCGTCTGTGAACCAACTCTGATCAAATAAAGTTTATTCTGATATAAAAATTGTATGCTCTTTCCAATGTTACACTCAGGTGGTCATTGCCTCACGAAAAATTTATCTATCACTGTTCAAATATGACATGCGAGTTCGGCGAACTATCCCGTCATAGTTTTTTGTTTTTCATTGGAATATTTTTATTACCAAAATATTGGTTATTTCAAGTAAAATTTTGGTTTTGGTATCATTCACAAAGGGGTCAGGTTGCATTTATTTCACCTTTCTATTATAATCGGTAAAAACCCGGGCATAAGGCCCGTAGCCAGGATTTTCTAAAGCAGGGGGGGCGGGGGGGGGGGGGGGGGAGGGGTACGTTCATTACAAACACGGGACAGAGACCGAACGTGGTCGAGATCACTCGTTGAAATATGTGTAAGAAAGTAAAAAGCATTCCGCCGCCCAACATTTTTATGGGCCGAGGCAGAGACCTCAGTTAAAAGTTGCGAGTCGTGTAAGTGTGGTGAGGAGAGGTGTCCGTCGTAAAAAAATGATTGAGACCGAGATCGAGACAACTGTTAAGTTGTGTAATCCCCATTAGGGCCAGCCCTGTACATCATTTTCGGGTAGAGTGTTACGAGATAGCTGAAGTGTATTGTAATCTATCAGTTTTGTAACATGTAGACTTACTTTGCCTCACAGTCCTTTTGTTCGTGACGTTGTACTGCAGCATGGTGGAGTGCAGTTTGTCGATATTCGTTCACCTGAAGAACATAACATATTTGTTTTTATATTATTGTTATAATTTGGGACATTTATACATATCATATGTGTCCGCCTCTAACACTTTCGGTTAATTGTCGGAAATATAAAATTGAGATTTTTAGTGTTTGAATTCTCTAGGATTTCAGCTATAAAATGATGTATAACTTGATACATATAAGTTTATTGAAGGCCATACAAATGCAATTTAATAACGTGGACAAGAGCCTCGCTATTTGTTAAACAACAGAGAAAATCGCTTCTAAAGTTTTGCATCATACAGAAAAGCATTCCTCACACATTGAGCGAAATCATTATTTATGGTATAACAAATTTCGAATTAGGACTGCAATTTTCAGAGAATGTAGATGAAATATGTAAGTATCAAATCGTGTAAAGTTGAATTTTCACTCAGAGACAATTTTGTATGGGTTTTGAGGCTCTTTGTACTAAAGCTCCACAGCGA
>JBAMJV010000699.1:0-28696 GCA_037951105.1 Echinarachnius parma | reverse complement strand
CCCTGGTGTACTGAGGGGGATGATAGATAGGGGAAAAAAACTATCAAAAATATTCTTAAAGGGATAATTGAGTTTTAGTCTAACTAAATTTTATTAATCAAAACCTGCACCATTACAGTATCAACCTAAAGTTATTAACTCGAACATGGTGACATGTATACAAAATAACAAACGACAAAGTAAAGACCCGGTTATCATTTTGTTTTAAATAGCTGTTACAACTCAAGAGGGTGCTTCTAAGAAAGCATAATTGTGCATGGTGATGTTTTGTGAAAATAATGATTAGATAAAGATAGTATCAACTATTTAAAAACCTCTTTTTATTGTTTTTTTAAGAAGTGTATATGCATTTTAAGTATTTAAAAAAAAATCAAGATATCGAGATTGTCTAGCACGATATATAAATAAAATATTTTTAAATGAAATTTTACAATATTATGTAGAACATTTGAAAGGGAATGAATTCTTATTTTACATGTTTTTATTCAAGGTGACTTTCTATTTGATTTAGAAACAACCAATTTGGTGTCATGGGGCAATTTCGGGAAAGTACCAATACTCAAGTGTACCCTGTAAACCATGCACGTCACTAAAGTTATTCTTTGGATGAGTTTCTCAGAGAAGCAAATACATCATCTTCCACATACACAATTACCAGTCTTCCTAGTTATTCTATATTCCAGACAATTTGAATTACTATTCTAAGGTCAACTATGCATTGTGTACGTTTCTGTACGATTACCTATACAGTATATAGCTAAATGTCTGATCCATAAGACTACACTTTGTCAACCATATTCGTGAATGAGACAGACCTGCAGATTATTTACGTTTGTTTATCTCAAATTTAGTTTCGGTAAGGGCGATTGGAATAACTAAACCCTTTTCATACACACGACTTTATGCTTTGGCTGTTCCACAAATACAATCAAAGAGAACACATAGAACAATAATAATAAAGAAGATCCGTTCACATTCGAACATTCCAAATTTAATCTTCACTGTTCACAGCAGTACCTCATGCTAAAATCTTTATGCAACAGTATACTCACTTATAATATACATGTATTATTCACATACTTGTGTCTCTCTTTTACATCAGATATTATTAATCAACCAGTATACTAACTTATTACTTAGATAATTACCATAACCAATACACAAAGATTAATTCTCAATATTCAGCAAGTTATACGACTATAACTAGTATAATCTCTCTCAAACTCTTCCCTCATAATTCCACTAGTCTTCCATCTCATTCATTATAAATAATATAACTTTAACATGACTACCTTAACATTATAAAATGCGATGTAACTTCAATTATCCATGTAAGATAGAAATTATATTGTCTTACCTTGTAAAATACGTGTTGATCAGAGGAAGAGACAAAAACTTTCCAGGCACAATACTTGATCCCCACTTCGTGTGTAGAGCGAGATGGCGTATTATCGCGGTACTTCAGTTCGTAGGGATCGAATTACGTTGATACAGGTCGAGTCCAAAATCACCCTTCTCCATTATTGCAGCGCTAATAGGGATTACTACACGCAAACGCTAGGGTTGAGAGATTATTTTGACCGTTACTGAAAGAGGTGGGCGTTATATGAAATTGTATGACGTAGTAATAGGGCGAAGCCACATACTTTGGGGAGGGCGGCTTAGTCACGTTAATTAGCAAGGCATTATATGCATCAATTTGATGTGCCCTGTTTGGAGAACCAATTACTGTTTTCAAACATTTAATTAAAAACACCATAAGTTACGAAACAAGAGAAATATAATGGCTTACTCGGAATATCTTGAATTATTTGTATGCTACATTGCAATAGAGGGAAAACAAATGTTTCCATTATTTGAGCAACAAAATAGGAACATATATTTTTCCTCCAGATCTCCGCTACTACAAATCAAAATTGTAGACGTATTCGACCAGAATCGAAGGAGATAGACACACAACTGCACCTTCAAAACATAACACAAAATTTATGAAATCAATCAAAATTAAATTTTCGCTTTTCATGGCAATTTGATGACGTCATGATGTCCGGTTTGCAAACTTTGAATATCGCACTATACCTAACAACTCAATACTCTATCACGAAAACATAACGACCAAAATACTGAACATGGATTTTCAAATTTATGATCAATTGAACAGGGCATGTTTTTACCACATTTTCACATATTTACATATGGCAGCACGCGCGGTATTTCATGTGTAGCACGCGCGGCATTCGGCACATTTCCGGTCGGAAAGAGATAGTAATTGTTCAGAATCGTCCCAGCTACAAGATATCAAAACTTGGGACAGATTCAAGCAGAATTGACCGAGATATCGGAATCCAAACACGATATATACATAATCGCAAATGATAAAATCGTGAAAACTGCTAATGTTAACTTCTCATGGTCATATGATTACATAATGAGGTTTGGTTGGCGATAAGGATGCATGACGTTGTATCTACAACTCATTCGTCTGCAAGGAAAAATATTTTTAACAAAATTGCCCGTGGATTTTAAAAATTATTATCAATTAAAAAAGGGCATATTTTGTACATTTTTGTGCATAGCAGCACTCGCGGATTTTAAAGTTTTACGCCCTCCTGTTCGAGCGTTTTTGGTCGAGGAGATCTGGAAACTGTTTAATTTATCATAGAAAGTATTGGAACAGTTTCCAAAAAAAAAACGGCAATTTTTTTGTTCCGTGCGCGCTACGCGTGAAAAAGCGCCGCGCAGCAAACGCGCACGCGCGCAAAATTTTGAAATGCTCGGAATGACCTGAAACGTATGGAAAATTGGTTCGCCGGTTGATTTGAGAATTTTTCAAGGATTTTTACCCTTTGACGCGCGCGTACGCGTCCGTCGTTGTCCGTACGACCTTGGTGACGACATTTTTATATAGCCCTTGAACTTAGCTTGCCATGAACAGAATTTGGTTGAAAATATGCCATTACGTAAGAAAGATATGGGCTGTTGAAATATTTCACAAAATGGCGTCTCCATGACGTCACAGGGTAGTACCGTCATAATCATTACCCAGGTGCACAATTTCGGACCAAGGTCTATTATGTTCACTCAGGTTTCATTATCATATCCCCAGCAAATTTTACACACACGAGACACAAAAAACGTACAAAGAAAAAAAAAAAAAAAATTGTGTTTCCACAATTGCGGTATATTTAGAGATCGTAATGACCGCGGGAAATAAAGACGGATCGTGATAGCGTTATCAAAATGATGTCGAATGAAATCGGAATGACCGCGGGAAATGACGACGGATCGTGGTAGCGTTATCAAATGATGTCGCATGATAATTTGATATGTTATGAACAAGATCTTATCGAGATCGAGCCTTGTAACATGACACGAATTATATACACAAGCCAGAGATGATCGTGAAGTATTGTGCGATTGTGGAAACCACCCCGCTGAGTAATAACAATAGGTGATACGTATATATACGTATCACCTAATGAGTCTTATTAATGGGGTAGAAAAGGGCAACATAAATTGATTACGCTAGATAAAGAGGTGGTGAATATTTCATTGCTCAATGGGATGTATTTTATTATTAAATTCCCGATCAATTTTGAAATACACAGCCTGTCATACTTTTGATGACGTTTTGTGACGTAGCTAAACTGCTTCTAATCGCATACATACCTAACCATCATGGCGGCTGAGTTTACCCCCCCTGGTTGGAGTCATACTTCTATGTTTAGCAGACGACGAACTATCAATCGCTGTGCAGAACGCGCGCACATCTTGGCTCGTAACGCCAAAGTTTGACCTGCGACCTCACGCATAGCGCACTGTGGACACAAATTCGGATACCATTTTGGGAATTTTTGCTTCTTACCACAATCTGGACGATAAAAACCTAATTTTGTGAATAAATACACCGAATGGAGCCTCATGTATCAAGACAGTGGACCATTGATGTCCATGGAAAACATCCGTCATAAGTATAAAACCAGATATAAATTGTATAGTAAGCAAATAATTACCGTTGTGAAGGTGATGGGACAATCTATCACTTCCAAGGCGATCTGGATGTAGCTATCTTTCCGAAGTGAAGCTGAGGAAAGATAGCGTATACATTCAGATCGCCGAGGAAGTGATAGTTTGCCATTGCCTGAAACCAAAAGGTGATTATTTTGCTTTATATTCCACATTGAACGGTAGATCTAAGGCTAAGCAGGCCTAGTCTAACGCAAGTCTTAATTACAGCTGTTACTACGTCTTAGTACTAGGTTTGATCTACTTACCAACATCAATGTTATTCCAATTTCCAATGTGTATGTTGTTTCCAGCATTCGCAATACTCTTGGTACACTTTACTTTCACTCTCAAGCAAAAAAAGTTCATTTCAGCTCCGTTAGAACTCAAATCTTACGTCGAACAGAACAAGCAATTAAACAATAACAACGCAGCAAACCGTGTACTGTTATACTATGTACGATACGTATGCTGCATACACAGTGCATGCATAGCGTATGAGCTTGAACAGTGTGCTACGTACGTGTACTGTATGCACAACGAATACAATTAAATTTGTAATTCGCGCGCATAGAGAACCCCCCGCCACATCATTTGGGTACGGAATTTGACTAGCCACACCGAGCTCCACAGTCAAGTCAATGCAACTGCAGTGAAAGTGCGTTGCACTCACTAGATAGTACTTTTTATCTAGTGAGTGCAACACACTTTCACCAAAGATATCTACAGAGTGTAACGAAGTTTTCTTCTCCCATCAATGATGGGCGAAACTATGCTTCATCACGTGATTAACTTTTGACCAATCGTAGAGCAAGATTCTTAGTATGTGGAATATAATCTTATATACTATTTTTACCAATAATTGTTACGAGCGGTACACCTAACACACACTTCAATATGCCAGGCTCTGTGCTACGCACAGAGCCTGGTTAGGTTAATCCCATATGTGTATTCGATCGCTGTTATTTTTTGATGAAGATAATGAATAAAAAGACCTGATACACACACATCCATCCTAATTCATGTTTATTCAATTCATCTTGCAAAAACAAAGGGTAATGAAAAGAAACAGAAATGCTTAGCCTAGCCTGGCTTGTACCAAATCAAATTATATAATTGTAGTAATTTTACTATGTTTTTCTTTATTTTTTTCGGGCCAGTAAATTTTGGTTTCGGGCCACCAAAAATATACCAATTTTACTGGCACGACCGGGCCACTAGCAAAAAAAGTTACTTTCGAGCGTTGTTATAAGTAATCAGAGTTGAGCTTGAATACACAACAAATATTGCTACATCATTAGTTTGATAACTCTTTACATTTATTTTATCACTCAACCACTCCCGATACAAGAAAGAAATTCCCAAACTCTTTTATTTTTCAACCTAAAGAGAATGTAAGTAAAAACAACATGCACACAACCATCACTCAACAAACGACCCAGAACACGTCTGGACAATGTTTACCAAATATCGCCTATCACCACGAGGCTTTCTTGGAAGAGCAAGTCCACATTATCATGGCCATCTAGCTCGGTCTACACCAATGCATTATACACATACTTTTGTTCAGGGCCTACAGTATAATTATAATGATCATAGATTTATACTAGCAGATTACCTACCTGGCATGCTTACCTCGGATAAACTGATGTCATCATCATGCAGCCTTGATGAAAAGTGCAGGTTTACTTTAATTCTGCGACATTCCCCGATGTCGTCCAGGTCAATTACCAATAGTCATACTTTTTATGATACCCCTTTCATGGTGCACTTACCGATAAAAATACCGATGAAAAATACCGATAGAATTTCTTATGTAAGTTGAAATCACTATACTACGCCTCATAATCATCAACAATTGATTTGTAATGTTAATCAAATACAATCACCAACATGATCATTATATTTACTCATTCATTACCAAGTCATTGTCTATTTGTAATACGTTTTTATTATTTGATTTATTGTCATCGATCAGCATCACATATTTATACTAATCATCACCAAGTTAATTATTTGCAATCATCATCATTCATGTCAGATGTACTAAAATAAACTGATAAAAATATTACGATTGAACTTAATATTTACAAACAATCAAAACCATCGCTAGTCGCACATCAAATTAAATCATATCATCTTCATCATCATCGTCATTATCAACATAACTAACTGGACAGTCAACAAATTATAATTATTAAAAGAAGAGGACAACAAAAAGTATTAGTTGAACAAGACGGACGGAAACGAGGGTAAAGCATTTTTTACTTCAAGCCCGAATGTCTGTTGAAGGAGCCTGGCAACAAAGGGCTGTGGTACTCTTTACTGCCTCAGAGTGTCTGTCATCTTCATTAAAAGGAAAGAAGAAGAAAAAAAAAGTTATGATTATGTTTATATAGTTAAATTTTGCACCGTTAGTCGATATGACAATATATCAAGGGGCCCAAGTTATTATGAATACCACCACGTCATTTTCTCGAAGGGCAAAATATTGTATTAACGCAAAACATGAGCACGCATATTGAAAGGTTCTGTGACAAAACAAAAATGATAGAAGAGGACAAATTTACCGTTATTTGACCTCAAAATTCTGTGCAATGTTGTCTGAAAACCTTAGTCAGTTGCCATATTGTAAAATTGTGGTGTTTTATTGATCAAACATAGTTAACAAACATCAGATTCTTCGTAAACACGCAAGTCACAACATCAAATGTACAGCCGACACAATTAACTCGAATAACAAGCACTCAGTCAAACGCAGTCAGCTAGTTTTGATAATGTGCTCTTACATTTCGGCCATTTGACTTAACTTTTTTAGCTCACCTGAGCCAAAGGCTCAAGTGAGCTATTGTGATCGCTTTTCGTCCGTCGTCCGTCGTCCGTCGTCCGTCGTCCGTCGTGCGTCGTGCGTCGTGCGTCGTGCGTCGTGCGTCGTCCGTCGTCCGTAAACTTTTTACATTTTCATCTTCTTCTCCAGAACCAATGATCGGATTCCAACCAAACTTGGCAGGAATCATATTTAGGGGTAGAGGAACCAAAGTTGCTAAAATGGTGGGCGTGGCCCCCAGGGGGGCCCTGGGGGAGGGCACCAAATGTAAAAAATATGTAAATTTTAAACATCTTCTTCTCAAGATCCAGAAGTATGACAGACCTGATATTTCATATTTAGATGCCTCTATTGATGAAGAATGAAAGTTGTTCACAAGATTTTTGTGGGTGGTCCCATAAGGGCCCTGTGGGCGTAACAGTTTTTTTGGGGGCCCTACCATAGGAAATATACATTTTCATCTTCTTCTCCAGAATCAATGATTAGATTCCAACCAAACATGGCAGGAATCATCTTTAGGGGTAGAGGAACCAAAGTTGCTAAAATGGTGGGCGTGGCCCCCAGGGGGGCCCTGGAGGAGGGCACCAAGTGTAAAAAATATGTAAATTTTAAACATCTTCTTCTCAAGATCCAGAAGTATGACAGACCTGATATTTCATATGTAGATGCCTCTATTGATGAAGAATGAAAGTTGTTCACAAGATTTTTGTGGGTGGCCCCACAAGGGCCCTGTGGGCGTAACAGTTTTTTTGGGGGCCCTACCATAGGAAATATACATTTTCATCTTCTTCTCCAGAACCAATGATTAGATTCCAACCAAACATGGCAGGAATCATCCTTAGGGGTAGAGGAATCGAAGTTGCTAAAATGGTGGGCGTGGCCCTCAGGGGGGCCCTGGGGGAGGGCACCAAGTGTAAAAAATATGTTAATTTTAAATATCTTCTTCTCAAGATCCAGAAGTATGACAGGCCATCGCAGAATGGCCCCATAGGGTCCCTATGTGAGTGGGGTTAATATGCTGAAGTGGTCAGTGGCTGGTGAAATGTGTTAAGCTTTGTCTTATATGTGTGTCTGTCTTTTTTTATGATTCACCCAAACATTATGGTAAATCATAATGTTAGGTACAGGGGATCAAAAGTTATTGATTAAATAGTACATCACATTATAGATTTTGGCATGATTTCAACTGATTTCATATCTTCTGAGGGTGCCAGAGAGAACATGCGCCAGATGTGAATTGATTGACCTCAGGTGAGCGTCGTGCCCCCCTGGGGCTCTTGTTTGTAGATAACTGTTTGAATTTTGAAAACCTCAACAAATGAAATATTTTCAAATTGTGGAGTTTTATTCTTGTCAAAGCAATGATGGCCTTTGAAAATGATACACCGCTCGCCGCCTGATATCGCCGGCGAGTTGGCTAGTTGTTTACGATGAAATGGGCTGCTCCATTCGCAAGGCGGGGGTGGGGGTAATTACAATTGAAAACATTACAAATTAAACTTTTATAAATCCGACAATATTCTCTAAATTGATTTCTGCAAGTATAGCAAATATTATTCTTGATATTTCCTATCATTTACTTAAGTTTTAAATACAAACTAAACTGATAATAAACTTAATTTAAAATCATTCTACCTATCCCAAGTGGAACATGCTGTACAAGAAGGGGGGGGGGGGGGGGGGCAAAAACAATGCTTTACTAATTATAATAATTTGCGCTATTTCTGAGTTGTCGGCAGAACAAAATCGTGCTGAAACTGTTCATTATTAACCACTTTTTAAACCACAAATCAAGTAAAACATCGTTTTTATAAACTCAAAATACAATCACGCACATTCAACAATATTTAGAATCAAGTAAAACATCGTTTTTATAAACTCAAAATACAATCACGCACATTCAACATTATTTAGAATAAAACGGAATTGTTGACAAATCCCGATTTGAAAATCAACTTATTCAGCAGAGATCGTAAATATTTTGACATTGTTATGGCCCCGTTTTCCAATTCAAAAAACTGCGGAAGAAACGGGAATAAGTGTATCATTCAAGCGGGAATATAACTTTCCAAAACACTTGTTTTTTCCGGGTTTTTTTTCCCGGGTTTTGGCAATTGTCTCTCCAGCCCGGAACCGGCCCGGACCCGGTAAAAAGGCCAAACCCGGCGGGTTTGGCCCGGCGATCCGGGCCGGGCCCCAGGCTTACCCCCCCCCCCCCCCCCCCCCCCTCCGAATGATTTCCCTGACTTAATAATAATAATCAGGCATGCATGATCCATTAAAGTAGGAGTCATCCTTCTTTTTCACACCGTGATGTGATGTGATGTGATGTGAAACTTGGAGTTTGTGTAAAGACGATTAGTCCAAGAAGACTAAAGGTAGAGACATTTACATTGATTGACATTTGGACGTTTTTTTTCAACATGTCATACCTTTAGTCCTAGTCCATAGTGTACACGTTCTGTATCTAGCCACTTATCCACCCAAAAAACCCTCCAATTTGGTTGGAAATATTTCGGCTACTCACCTGAATTTTCACGACTAGGCAGATGTTTACTCTCTTTCTGCAATTGTGCTGTCCCAAATACGTTTACAAGTTGTAATTCTGGTAAAATTAACACTTTTCCGAGGTAAACACAGCCCGATGTTTGATGACCAAGAATTCCCGTAACATGCTATTCAACGCAATTGCACATGGTAGTATTGTATTCGCCGTGTATACATTTGCATAATCACACGGCTCGCGAATTTAATACCGTTGCATGTATAACCTGTACGCGCGCGCGCCGTATCCTCTATAATATATAGAGGATACGGCGCGCGCGCGTGCAGGTTATACATGCAACGGTATTATATTCGCGAGCCGTGTGTTATGCAAATGTCTATACACGGCGAATACAATACTACATGGTGCAATTGCGTTGAATAGCATGTTACGGAAATTCTTGGTCATTAAACATCGGGCTGTTAACCTCGGAAAAGTGTTAATTTTACCAGAATTACAACTTGTAAACGTATTTGGGACAGCACAATTGCAGAAAGAGAGTAAACATCTGCCTAGTCGTGAAAATTCAGGTGAGTAGCCGAAATATTTCCAACCAAATTGGAGGGTTTTTTGGGTGGATAAGTGGCTAGATACAGAACGTGTACACTATGGACTAGGACTAAAGCACACAACACTACATTGTAATGCTGCGCTATACGGGAACAATGTGGGACAGTACAAAAAAAGTTTGTCAAAATTTCACACAAAATTCTTATCTTAAATTCAACAAAATCAATCATGACTGGCCCTAAAAATGATACAAGTGTTATATGAACTTACCAAAATGGTCCAAATTATTCTTCAAATGTCGAAAAAAATGGAAAATCTGCAGTTTTGGAAAATAAAAAGACTGAGAAAATCTCAGTCGTGATCCCTCTCGAAAGTGTTGCTGCTATCTGGATGACTGTCATGTATTTCCCGCAAGCTTCCCACACCACACGTGTTACCGTATCCGAATTCTGACACGGCGTATCCGAATTCTGATACGGCGTATCCGAAATCGGATACGGCGGGCATGCTTGCAGATCGCGAGTTGGCTTGTTTTGGACAATAATAAGCGGCCTCCGCATGTTGCGGGCGGGCTTTCTTTGTTTACGATGGGACATCGAGCAGGAAGAGAAAGAAATGGAACTTATATGACGATTTTTGTAAGTATGACTTATCATTTTGAAAATGAAATTTTGTACAATAAATCATAAAATCAGCTTCAATCTAGGTATGCAATTTTTAACTTTAGATATGCTGTTCTTTTCTCTCTGTTTGTAGTTCAAATTGTGTCCCGTAGATTTTTACCACTGTGAGCAGTAAATGGTCCTATCAGGACCATTTACAATACATTGTAGATGTGGACTAAAGGTATGACATGTAAAAAAAAAACGTCCAAATGTTAATGTAAATGTCTCTACCTTTAGTCTTCTTGGACTAAAAGACGATTAACATGATGAACTTGTGAATGATTAACTTTGTCTTTGACCTAATTAATTAATTTATCATAACTTTTTTAAAAACTTTTACTTTAGTTTTATATTTAAATGTTTGTTGAATTACATGTATGTTATAGTTTTAGATAAAATCTAGAGTCTAGAGTCGATTTGTATTGATTTGAAAAGTAAGTTAAACTAAAGTGCGGTATATAAAATGTATACTTATTATAATTGTAAAATGTGTATGATTTGGATTATATGGCAGCCAGTTACTTCACTGATCTGATTGACTGACGCTGCATATGAAAAGAAAACTAATACTACAGGTTTATTATAGATCTTTGGTTGACATTAGCAAGATCTTCCAAACATTGCATTTATAATTGTGATACGGTTCATTATTTCATTCTTTAATTTAAGCCCTTTTTTGACTTTGGCTTTTCAGCAAAATGATACTTTTTGGCACTCTAGGGCCACTCTCTCATAGGCAGGCTGCAGTAAACAAATTTGTGAGACTGGCAAAAATCATAAAATCATTTCTAGCTAAAATCTCACCAATTAATCAAACTTAACATGACAGGGGGTTAGAATTGAATATAATTTAAAACTTACATGAGCTTTCCAATGTCAGAAGCACTTTAAATTCCAGTTTTTAAAATATTTGATCTATGACTTGAAGCTCCAATCCTTGCTTGAGCTTTCTGACTGTGCAGCCCTCAACCACAGGTTTTAGAACAGTTGTTTACATGTTTAGGCTTGTCTTCCAGCCAGTATTATCAAAGGGCTGAAGGGATTATTTCAGAGATTAGTGTCTGAATGACCTAACTGACAATGGGTTCTGCAAAGTACTCTGACTTGTACTATTTGCAGGGGTGCAGCATTTCAATAGGTGTCTGGACAAGACAATAGTCAATACATGTGGCTTTTGTATCGCATTCCAAAGTATATAACAATGAATATAGGTCAATTTGTGACTCTAATGAATTCTTTACAACCAGCTTTGAACTACTTATAAGATTAACACAATTATTCAATGAAGGCATGCTATAATTGTTTGTTGAACAAAGGCCAAAGCCATATTATGCAATTTATACAGACATACACAGCATCAAATTGATCAATAGTGTGAAAAACATCTAGTTTTAAGGCTAGGTAGACAGGGGAATTCCCCAGTGTTTACTTGGACAATGAATGCAGCTGACTATCAGGCTTTTTTCAAGGCAATGGAGTAAGGGGTTAATGCAGCATGCTGTTATTGTTAACCCCTTGTCTTGTAGGGGTGACTTTTTGGCTTGTTAGGACTATTTTTATGTGTCATGATATAGTTTATATGCACACCGCATACCTCATCAATAGAAATTAGTTTCAGTCAAGATAAGTTTGTAAAATTCAACATCTATTTTCATATATTAATTTATTTTGTAGTAAGTTATTTTGGATATAACATGTGTGATATTTACCTGGTATGCCAAGAGTACAAATTAGTATATATATTTTAATATAATTGAAGTATATTTTCTTAATTTCTTGTGACTTGTTTTTGTTCATGGTTTATTTACCTCAATATTTTAATGGTTGAATAAACTTAAAGGGTACCACCACCCAAAAATAATATTCTTATAAATGAAAGGTACCATCTTTAGTAGTCCATTCCATCAACAAGTTCGGAAAAATATGTTTCATCCGGGATTCTATTGTCTCCAAACGTATACGTGAATAGAATTGGCGCACTCGCAAATGTTTGGTGAGTACGGAACCAGGAAATAATAGTGGTTCCGTAAGTGGTGGTAATAAATTGCATTGTTTATGAATTACCAAGCCCTTTGCAAAATGTTGGGGATCTATTTAATATCACAAAACGGTACCAAAACAGCAAAACTTATAATTATGTGTTGTTCTTTGCCTGGTGGTCCCCTTTAACTTAAATGAAATGATGAATGTTTCTTACAGGAATGGTGATGTCACTGATTGATGCTGCCTACGACAAGAAAACTGATGTGCGGCGAATCATCATATCGTCGTTGGTCGATGTCGGCAAGAAGAAGCCCAAGATGGTGCTCAGCTCTTGCCACTCATATCTCAGGAAACACAACAAGGTTGGTGATTTAACCCAAGCACTTAAATTGGAAATATCTTTCCAACGAAAGGGACAATTGAGAAAACCAAAAACTGTTCCATGCTTTTACTGAATAGAACAATGTACATGAGAGAACTTAGAAGTTAGTACCTAGGGTTTTGAAAATGTTACTAGATCCCTTTAAGAACAATTTAAATTTTTAAATTTTAAACAACACACTTTCCATGTATAAACCATCTATCAGGCAGATTTAGTCCTTAGTAAGTTATTATGTCTGTTGATTTTCTGATTCTAATTATTATCTTTTATTTTGATTATCTGCCATGCTTAGCTAAAGCCTTTTAAAAGCAACACATTTTTCCTACTGGCTGAAGGAAAAGGGGAAAAAGTAGAACTTGATTTTTATCAAATTATGTTCATCGACAAGAAAACAAATACAATATAAAGATTTAGTCCTTAGTAAGTTATTATGTCTGTTGATTTTCTGATTATAATTATTATCTTTTATTTTGATTATCTGCCATGCTTAGCTAAAGCCTTTTAAAAGCAACACATTTTTCCTACTGAAGGAAAAGGGGAAAAAGTAGACTTGATTTTTTATCAAATTATGTTCATCGACAAGAAAACAAATACAATAAAAAGAAATGAAAGATTGTTCAAATTAAAAATGCAACTGTCAAAGAATGGATTGTAAATCAAACTTCATACAGTCAAACATGTGTATAGTGAGCACCCAAGGAAAACAAGAAAAGTGGTCACTGTAGACAGGTGACCTCTCTAGACCGGTTTCGTTACATCTTTTGTTTTTGTCTGGTGGGGATCACTTTTGGCAGCCACTATAGAGGCAAGATGGCTGCTATAGATGGGTGACTGCTAAGACAGGTTTGACTGTAATTGTTAACCCATTCAGGACTAATTGATTTTGCTATAACATGCATTCTCCATAGAACCAAGCCCAGTCTTAAAGGGGTTAAGGTGTCCCTTTAAACTCTTTCCCTTTTATATTTGTTCTTATTCCTGAAAACATATTATTTCTTTCTCTCTCTCCTGACTCTAGCTTCCCAAGGATCACAGGACAGTCATCCTACAGACCATGGAGCGAGTCCTGAAGGAGGGTCTGGACAACGTGCCAGGTGGTCTGGCAATGGACCTCATCAAACTAGCCTCAGATGAAATGACCGCCTCCAAGGTAAGCCTAGATAACAATTCTTGGTCAACCTGTGTTACTCGCATAAAGAGTGTAGTAACAATTTGAATGCCAGGGTTTTTACAGCACTATGCAGTTTTCTGTGTACTGTGTGGTGCAAATATGCGACATTGGCACTCAAAATGTCAAATAGCAATTTATTATATTAATTTTTGTTCCGACTTCAACTTATTTAATATTTTGATCAACAAAGATGAAAAATATACCAAAAATATTAATAAGAACAATGTCATCAAAAAGCATGTAAAAGATGATAAGAAATTTAAATGCAACTTTATAGCTTATCTTTAAATTGTTTCGTTTTAGGACGTGGAGCCAGACTGGCAGACGGCTGCAAGTAACGTCCTTGTTGCGCTGGGACGCACGCTGTGTAACGACGTGATGGAGGACCTGTACAAGAAGTTCCAGCCCGGTGTCCTACCGCACTTCTTTGTCATCCAGACCATGGCCAACCTGGCGAGCTCAAATTGTGAGTACAGCCACATGACATCTACAATGTAAATGGTCAATACTACTCTAGGCAGTATGACCATTTACATGCCATACGCACAACTTCCTGGTTGTACCTCACGTATGTGCACGCCGGAAAAACTATGGGCGCTGCCATTGTACGGTACGCGACCGGCCTTTCCCGTATATTTTTTTCTCGATTTTTCTGTCGATAACTCTTATTGGCTTACTGAGATATCTCTAGACTCTTTTATCCAATCAAAAGAGTTGTTAGATGTACATAAACATAATCTTGATCGTGTGATCGTCCTCTTTCAAATGATATATGAATCAAAGTACAATATATTTCTTTTCATTACAATATTTGCCCTCGAAGATAGGGTGAAAATACAAGTAAAAATAGGAGAATTTCGAAGATATTTTTAACTTGAAATATCAAAATTTGTGAAGTTTTTACATAAAATTTGATTTCATGGATGTAATGTTCTTTATTTATATTTTCATCAACTCATTGACGGTTGCAAGTCTTAAATGTCAGTTTTCGAGCTACAACTTTCTGAAGTTAGGAGAAAAATATAACATTTCGGAAAAATTCAGACAGCCGATTTTGATTGCTATTTATATCGACCGTGGAAGGAAATAGCGACATGCACGCTTTGTTTACTGAAAATTAGATATGTATTTAAACATAATTAAAGGCCAAGTTGAGTTTTGGTAATTTCCAAAGTGCCCCCCCAACATCGATTGTAACGGATTTGGTTGATTTCAATTCCATATGAAAGATCATCGAAAAAAACATGGGAAATAATAATTTCCATTCAAATGCTCTAATTGTTGTGAAATATGCTTTCAAAATATCATATAAAAGTGGTTGACGCCCGGGTATCACTTTTTAGAACCGCTAGTGCGAGGCACTAGCGTTCTATGTTCTCCTAATAAAAGACTGAAACCAAATATTTGTGTGCACGCTAATTGTGCTTAAAACTATACATATGATACGGTACTTACCAGCAATTTACTCTCCAATATGTGATCCAACTACCGGGTGGATTAAGATTATGATTTTTCCTTCCATTCCGCAAAAAATCAGTGATATATGCGCCTCATGGACCAGTCTCTCCGTGTGTTAGCGCGACTGTGAATGAAAGGCGAGCGAATGGGGCTTGCGAGTTGCGTCAACGGCAGTGTTGGAGTCATACTTCTATGGTTGCGATACATAATATACACGTACTACTGTATAGTATTACCGCACACAGTGACTGCACTACAGTCCCGTATTACCGCACACTGCACTATACAGTCCCGTATTAGGACCTACAACGCTAGTGCTTCGCGCCGAGTTAATTTGACACTTCGAGTTGTAACGGCTCTTTTTGAATGATAACAGGGGTTTTACTTTGTCGTTTGTAATTGTGTATACTTTTCGAGCATGGTGAAGTTATAACTATTAGTTTGTATCGTAATCGTGCAGGTTTTGGTTACTAAAGTTAAGTTTGACCAATACTCAACTATCCCTTTAACAAACAACTTTTCCTGATTTGGTTTCATTTTCTAGATATAAAATTAACAAATCACGTTTAAAGCAGCTGAATCAACATTTGAGCGCGACTCTATTGGGAGTTTAGCCTTGTCTAGCGGCGTGGCTATCCTTCGTCGTTGCCTGTTACGCATTTTGCAGCATGATTCTAAAGCAATGAGTGTGCGGAACTCACTCACGCCGTAAGAAATTTATAGCTACAAACTCGGTCAATAATTTCTTATCAGATTATGAAATTACATTTAAACGTGTGGAATAGATAAAAGACTTTAACATTTATTCCAGGTAAGATGTACCGTAAAACTCCGTGTATAAGACGCACTTTTTTTCCGTCGGAAAATTTTCAAAGTGGGGGTCTTATACACAGGTACAGCAAAAAAAAAAAAAAAAAAAAAAAAAAAAAAAAAAATTTTTTTTTTTTTTTTTGGGACACCCGGTAGTCATGTTTAATGCATATTAAACTGGTCTAGGGCATGACAAGAGCTTGATATAAGGGGGAACATTTATCAAAATATACCTTTTTCCTACATAAATTATAATGGTTAGCAAAACAAAATGCAAGTTTTTAAGCAGTAACACTGCTACTAATTGAATATTCAGATATTCATGAGTAGCAGCACTCATTTAATATTCAATTTTCTAAACAGTGGTTATTCATTTTTCTAAACCAAAAAGTTATTAATGAATTTAGTATTTTGCATATTTAATGAGCATTGCTACCTCATGAATATATGAATATTCCTGAAAAAAAATATTCTAAAAAATAAAAGAAAAAAAAAAAGGTTTTTTTTATTTTTTATTTTTTTTATAGAAAGTTGGGGGTGCGTTTTATACACGAGTGCGTCTTATACACGGAGTTTTACGGTATATATAATGTATTTCATTTTAAAAACTGTTATTTTGAGTTATTCGAGGAGTTCAAGGGTATATACAAAACGTGGGGCAAAGCACGTGAAATTCTCCGCGCCGCCGTGCGCAGCTAGATAGCGATGCCGATACGCTCGGGTACGGTCTACACGCAAAGTCGAATGATTTGTTGTTAATGAGATTTACTGCTAATAAATTTTCAGAGGCATTTATCTAAAAACTGAACATTTAAGACTTGGAACACCCATCAATGAAATCAAGAAAAGATCCCAAATATTACATTTGTGACACTCCCTTAGACGGGAAAACTTCAGGTTTTTTAATATCGTGTCTTAAAATTAGGCTTTATTTCACCTGTGCCAAGCCCTTTTTCTTATTTCTGAATATAAACATATTGATAAGAAAGAGTAACACTAGTAGTTTGTTGTACTATGATCCATTTTTGTACAACGGAACTTAATTTCGAAATAAAAGAGAAATTATGAAAGTTAGATTGAGTTCTAGTTCAGATTGACGCAATGTTTAGCGGTACGATTGCTTGAAGAGTTTTACACTGGATCAATGCACGCGCAACGCCGGAAATACGCTGCGCTGATTGGTGCCAGCAAACACTGTTGTGCAGTTGGGGTAACATGGCAGAGAGCATAGTACTTCCATACGTTGTGTACAACGTGCACATACGTGACCTGGACAATGCATGGGTTAGCATGTCAACAGTGAACTGGTAGCCATGCATTGTCTATGCAATGTGTATGACACACAACTATATGGTAATGTCTGCATGAGTGAATACAGCAGGGTTGGTATTATTAATCCACAACTACGAGCTCATAGACAATGGCTAGTAACAAGTAACATGGTTGCAGACTCACTAGTAATAAGACTAATATTATTGACATGTTAAAATCATAAAAAGAGTATCCTATGTTCAGTAAAACGGCAAGAGGTTCAGCTTAACCCCTGGAGTACATTGAAATGGGATCACCTGGCTTTTTGCATGCAGTTTATGAAACATGTTGTATTTATGATTCTTTTTCATGCTTTGAAGTCCTTTTGTTAAATATAATATAACATTATTAATGTAACATTATTAATGTAAAATCAATTACACTTTGTGCCTACTAAATGCTATGTTTGCACTGTGTTATTGCCAGTTTCTGTTTTGTTTTGAAGCTATGAACAATCTATTTACTTTTTGTTCTTGCAGCCTTTGGATTTGTTCCCCACCTGAGTGCAGTGATGAGCACGATGATCCCCATGCTGGGTATGGCCAAACATGACAACATGAAGTGGGTCTTCTCTTCTGGTAAGTACACACACAATAGTATTATATATTTAAATATTTATTTTGCAAAATTTCCAACAAATTGTTGAACGCACAATGAATAGTGAACATAATGTCTTGTACATACATGTAATGTAGTAAACAATATAGTTCATTATATGTATTTCATTGACATTGAGACAAAAAACAAACTGCTTGAAATAATTGGTAATAAATTAATTGATTGATATTATCTTTTATCTCTTTGGTCCTCGGTTTATTTTTAACCCTTTATAATTTTATAAGGTTATAATTTTTACCCATTTAAAAGAATTTGTTGGTTTTAGTGAAATATTTGTTGATAATTTGATCCCATGGTGCAACTGATAAATGTGATTATGACTTAAAAATGATCTCTTTAAAACACAATATTAAAAATCAATGGTAAAATGGAATTCTAATACCAATCTCTTTCCCTTCTCACAAAAATGAGCATCGGAGCATTGTGGGGGATTGATTTCTTGACAGCTTTTGCAGTGAAATCCTCTAGCATTACATACCTAACATAGAACCCCGAATTCTTGTTGCAATGATACAAATAAACACAAGGAAAACTGGGTAGATATAATTTAAAAACACTAGCAATATGAGCATTACATTTTTGATATAATTTTTTTTTTGCAGCCTTCGCCAGATTTAGCGAAAGTATCCTTCATTACGTAGCTATCATAGACAATGCCCCCCCCCCCCCCCCTCCCCCCGATGATAAGGAAGGAATTCTATTCATGAAAAAATTACTGTTACATTTTTCATACATTGTATTTTGCAGCCTTCGCCAGATTCAGCGAAAGCATCCTGCATTACGTAGCTAACATAGACAATGCCCCGGACCCAACGATACGGAAGGAGGCCTACGCAGACCAGATCTTCTCTGGCTTTGACGTGCTCTTCACCCTGTGGCTCCCATCTAAAGAGGCAAAGGTCAGTTATTGTTGTTGTTATGGTTTAAATGACAATCAGTCAAAGGAGGCTATTGTTGCCAATTTAATTTATTTTTATAATTAAATTTTAAAAAGTTTAAAAATTTAACACAATGTTCAGTCAAAGTTAACTGGTTTCTTAATAGATTTTGCATCTCCCATAGAGAGCCCAAATTTTACTGGTTTCTTGATACTTGATACTTGATGCGATAATCCCTTTGGCAAGCTCATACAGGAAGCTATACTGGGATGAAGTATTGTGTGCCATACACCATGGAGGTGCCATGGTGTATAATACGATTTTCCTTGTATTTACAATAATATGGGGAGTGAATTGTGCAAGTAAAAACATTTTATAGTAGATGTGACCCAGATGTGACCCAGGAGGAGGCTGCATTGTCCTGATGACTGGTTTCCTACTATATATTGCATTTTCCATAGAGAGCATACACTACTTCACCAGATTCCCATTGTCAATGGGTACATTAAAGACTACTTTCAAACCAGTCTGTTGTGTGTCACAGGCGATGTATAGACAATGCATAGCTGATGTTCAATATCGACATGCTAAGACATGCATTGTCTATGTACACTGTACCACCAGGATATTGTGCATATTGCGTGTAAATGGTCATACTACCTAGTAATAATATTACCATTAACTTTGTTGATGTGTTTCAAACTAGGATTAGGTTCCAAAAATATAAAGTACATTGCAAAAATACTTTTTACCATAAAGTACATGTAGTTTGTTACTAGTCTAACGTTTGCCATTTTTCTTTTGATCTTAGCTTCGTCTCATTGTTGTGGAAGCCCTTGGTCCGATGACGCACGTGATGACCAAAGAAAAGCTGGATGAGCAGCTTCCCAAACTTGTGCCCGGCATTCTGGCCCTCTACAAGAAGCACAACGAAGCCTTCTACATCACACAGGTTAGTAAATAGTCACTTGTTTTAGCTAGTCATTTGTTAGTCACTTGTAAGTCACTGATGAGCTGCAACTAATTGTTTTGGGAGCCCCTGGGTCCGATGATGCACGTGATGACCAAAGAAAAGCTGGATGAGCAGCATTCTGGCCCTTTACAAGAAGCACAACGAGGCCTTCTACATCACACAGGTTAATAATTAGTCACTTGTTAGTCATGCATCTTAGTCATCTATCATGATTATTTGAGACATATTTTATTAGTCACTTGTTTGTTACATGTTAGGCAATTGTTAGTCACCTGTTATTACTGTTCTTTTAGCAACTATTTAGTAATTTGATAGTCACTAGCTAGTCATTTGTTAGTCACTTGTTAGTCACTGATGAGCTGCGACTAAGTTGTATAGAAGCCCTCTGTCAAATGACACACATGATGTCCAAAGATAAGCTGGATGATCAGTGCCCAACATTTTATTGTATGGAAGTAAATTCTAGAAAGTGGGGCCGATAAAATAAAATTGGAGTTCATCAAAGTGTCTTGTTTATTGTGGAGGTACATGGAGAAGTTGTTGATTTAAATGATCTAAGGATGGTTTCATTCATAAACAAATCCCAGGAAATAATGATGCAGTTGATGACCAAAGATTAGCTAGATTAGCAGCCACAAAATCATATGCTTGGCATTCTGAGATTAGTCATTAGGTAAGTCATTAGGTTAGTCATTTGGTTAGTCATTAGGTTAGACATTAGGTTGGGCATTTGTTTAAAGAAAATATTTACCTTGACTTATTTTTTTATGCCTCCGCAACGAAGTAGCCGGAGGCATTATGTTTTCGGGTTGTCCGTCCGTCCGTACGTACGTACGTCCGTACGTCCCATTCTCGTGATCGCGTTATCTTAAGAACCGATTCACAGATTTTCACCAAACTTGGGTCATGTATGTATCTTGGGGGGCCAATGATCTGATTAGATTTTGGGGTCATGAGCTCAAAGGTCAAAGGTCACAGAGCTCATTATATATGCAAAAATAGCTCGTGATCGCATTATCTCAAGAACGGATTGACAGATTCTGACCAAACTTGGTACATGTATGTATCTTGGGGGGCCAATGATCTGATTAAATTTTGGGGTCATGAGGTCAAAGGTCAAAGGTCACAGAGCTTATTATATATGCAAAAATAGCTCGTGATCGCGTTATCTCAAGAAGGGATTGACAGATTCTGACCAAACTTGGTACATGTATGTATCTTGGGGGGCCGATGATTTGATTAGATTTTGGGGTCATGAGGTCAAAGGTCAAAGGTCAAAGGTCACAGAGCTCATTATATATGCAAAAATAGCTCATGATCGCGTTATCTCAAGAATGGATTGACTGATTCTGACCAAACTTGGTACATGTATGTATCTTGGGGGGCCAATGATCTGATTAGATTTTGGGGTCATGAGGTCAAAGGTCAAAGGTCACAGAGCTTATTATATATGCAAAAATAGCTCGTGATCGCGTTATCTCAAGAAGGGATTGACTTGGTACATGTATGTTCCTTGGAGAGCCAATGAACTGATTAGATTTTGGGGGTCATGAGGTCAAAGGTGACAGGGCTCATTATATGTAAAAGTAGCTTGAGATTGGAAATCTCAAGAACTGAATATCAGATTTCAATCCAACTTGATACCTGAATGTAGGGAACAATTGTAGTCATTAGATTTTGGGGTCATGAGGGCAAGGGTCAAGGTCACTTATAGCTCATAATTGTGATACGTCAAGATCTAAAAGACAGAGTACAATCAAAATTGAGTTGACAGAATTAATTCTGTGTACATGTTGATTTGGGCTTGACATAAATAAATTGCGTAATGGCGGAGGCATCATTTTCGACTGCGCGCAGTCGAAGATCCATCTAGTTTTCTCCATGGAATACATGTATTTGATCTTGTAACTCTATTGATGATTGGCAAATATGTAACATATTTTGCACACAGTTTCCATCCTGGGAAATACTTTTGCCACTATTAAGAATATCAATTGATGCATAATGTTGATTTTTTCTTGCTTGAAATCTCCAGGGTCTGTGCATGATTCTGGAGGCAGCTGAAGGGGAGGGGAGTACAATCCTTGAACCGCAGCTCGAGATGATTCTGAACACACTCCATGCACAGGTATTAGAATGCATTAAATAGAATTGTAGAAAACATTGGGCCAACCTATCATCAGCAGCCCAACTTTAGTCAAGAATACAAAGACAGAAATTACCAACCAATACTGGTTATAAAGTTACTTAACTGTTTAAATCATATCGCACCCGTGAAATATACCGATACAAATCCGTCTGCAAAAGCTTACAGACAAAGGTTCTCTTGACATTCCAGTCATAGTAGAGACAGTCATTAATATTGCATTCTGGTTCATCCAGGACATTATATTACTGCTGACCGATTTAATATACTATGACTGGAATGTCAAACTGTGGTTTCTCATTTGTCCTAATGCCTAAGCAGAACTAGAGGGATTGATTGGGTAATGAAAAGAAACAATTTGAATATCTCCAGTGGCATATGACAACCGTCATTGGGGCTAGTGAAATTCCACAGGTATGCAACTGTTTAAGTTTTCATGGACGATTCCCATAACCTATACTTATGTTCCTGACACCTATTCAATTAAATGTTGATATGGGGTGATGATTTATTGTATTTATAGTCAAATTCTGTAAGATTTGTTTAACCAGTCAAAACGAAATTTCCAGGTTCCCTTAATAAAGGCAATTGATCAATTAAAAATAGAATGATTCAGTTCTGAAACACAATTACTTTGTTTGCATTGCAATTACTTTGTTTGCATTGCAAGAAAAGTGTTTGGTTATTTAAGCGTCAAGTTTGTCACACTGTGTCACACTCTGTAAGTTGTCACAATTATTATTATTATCATTATTTGTTTGAAACAGGTGTGCATGCAAGTAGACTACAGCAATCCCAATGCCCTCAAGAACCACAACGAGGTGCGGCGCTGCTTTGCCGTCCTCGCCCACTCGTTTCCTGACCGCGTGGTCAATTTCCTCTTGATCAAACTGGACAATGGCAACGACAGGATCCGCATCGGCACCCTGGCAGTATTCAAACAGCTCATCAACTCAGCAGGTGAAATGAAATGTATTTATTGTCAATTTAAAATAATCTTAGCTCTGCCGTCCTTGCTCACTTGTTCTTTAACCGCGTGGTCACTTTTATCTTGACCAAAAGGATATATGCTTTGGCACCCTGGTAGTATTCAAACAGCTCGTTAACTCAGCAGGTACATAATAAATGTTGGATTACATTACAGAGTAAAGTATGATGAACTGTTGATACTAATATTAGAGATAAATTTGACCTAGGGTCACTTTCCTCTTGACCAAACTGGACAATGGCAACGAAAGGATCCGCATTGGCACCCTGGCAGTATTCAAACAGCTCATCAAATAAGCAGGTGAAATAAAATGTATTTATTGTCATTAAAAATAATCTCTGCCGTAATTGGCTGACCGCGTGGTCACTTTTCTCTAGACCAAAATAATATGCTTTTAGCAGTTGGCACCCTGGCAGTATTCTAACAGCTCATCATAGTTTACAAGAAATAATCTTCACTGTACAAGGATATTTAAGCAATTTTTATGCCTTCACCAACAAAGTGGCCGGAGGCATTATTTTATGTTGGATTAAATACAAAATTCAGATAGCTTGTTGGAAAATGCAAGAAAGAATCAATATGATCTCCATAGCCCAATAGCTCAATATGTGCTCATGTGCATGTGTAGTGTAAGTCTTTTTGTTGCCATATGCAGCATTAGTGATAGGGTCCACTAAAATAGATATAAAAAAGGAGGAACAAAAAGGATTTTATTTGCTAGCTGTTTTTATATTTGCTTGACTCCGTCTTTCACGTATGCCCTCTTCCCAAATTAACTATGTTCGACTGTATTTTTTTTAATGATAAATTTTACAAGGTAAATCAAATGGGTAATTTATATTTAGATTAAAAATACATATTTAACAAAGTCCCACAACAAAAAAGTTTGAGCTTACCAGAGGTAGCTTTCGTTGCACATTAAGATTGTTTTAATTATAAAATTCGTTTTTTCTGCTTCCATATTCAGGTCCTCATATGGAAGACAAGAAGCCCCTGATTCTCTCCGGCCTGAAACCTGTCCTTCAGGAGAACAATAACAAGGTTTGTATAATTCTCATTATCACAATACAATTATTTTCTAGATACATTGCAGTTATTGTAGTCAAAAGAACACAGCGCAAATATCTCTTTCTAAACAATGAGGCTTTTGGTGACATGGTGATTTTAGTACACAATAATGAGATATAAGTGGTGTTTTAGATGTTTTAAGGTTGAATTTGAGCCGGGCTAGCAAGTTGTAAAGTTGTATCTGATGTGTTGTAGAGAAGTTACTGACTTTGTGTTTATTTAGGATACTAAGAGTAACATCCACACTGTGCTTGTATGTTCAACTCATTTGTGTTTCCCTGGTATGTCATGATTCAAAGGATATAACTTGCGCGAAGAGAACAAAACTGTACTTACAGATAGGTATGAGAACAAATATGCTTGCCCAGGGACAATATTTCAATTACAGTGAAACAACATTAAAATGAGCACCATGGGCTTATTGCATCTACCTTATTATATCAGATATCTTGTATCATGGCTTAACAATAATACAATACATAGAACCTGGACCTGTGAAATTAACTTGCTATATCAGGTACCTCGTTATAACAGAGCTTGTTATAAAGAGGTGCTACAGTATACTATTCATGCCATGTGAGTGATACTTAATTTTTTTCTAATTGTGTCACCTTTTCTGTGTCCAGGTGAAGAAGATGTTTGCCCAGGTGGTGATCGCCATGGCGGACCACGACTACTTGTCACTAGAGGGCGGGCATCAGATGGTGGAATTTATCGTCAGACAGTGCACGCTGCCTCCAGATGTGCTGGTAAGTATCAACAGATTAATTGTTTCTTTTATTAAACCACCTTGCACATGGTTTGACTTCTAGGGAAATGAATGAGAAGAGTCATTGGGGAATATTAAAGCAAAATAGATCACGAAGCAAGAAAGTTAAGAGAGTTCTTTAAAAAAAATCTGCCTCCAGATGTGATGGTACATGTAGGTATCAACAATTTAATCATTTATTTTATTAAACCCCAATGGAGATGATTTGAGTAGGGAAGATGAATGAGTAGAATCAATGGTGAATAATTCAGCGAAATTGATCAAGCAGCAAGATATTGATGAGAGTTTTGTATTAAAACAAAATTATAAACAGTTGGGATTTTGCCCACCAATATCATATATAGAAAGACATGAGATATCCAGCCCTACCACTGCACTTAAAAAAATGATAGATAAATTGTTGATTATATTAGTTATTAAGGTGAATCCGTAGAGCATACCATGTACCAAGAACACCAAAGGAATTTATTATTAATGAGGAGGTGGTCTTTATAGACAGTTTCAATATGCATTCAAACTGCCTGGGTGGGTTTTACTTCACTTCAGTCTGTTTTTTATGACTGCTCATTGTTAATATTTTCTTTTCTTTTTTCTTTCTTGTAGACTGGAAAGCGTATCACAGATCCCGAGTTTGTGAACAACGAAGCCCTCCGCGCGATGAGCGAAAATGTCCTGCACCTCATCACAACCACCATTGGCAGTATGGAAGAGGTACGTTCCATTCCAATTCAGGACCTCATGTATTTTGTGCCAACTCTGTGGGAATTAAAATATCTGGGTCAGTCAATTTCTTATGGAGACCTAGACAGTGCAGTATGTGAAAATGTTCTGCTCCTCATCACAACCACCATAGCAAGTATGAAGAAGTTAAATTACCTACTCTTTAATGGGATATTATGGGACTCTTATCTGTACCCTACATAGACTTCATCTTCATCTTCTTTTTCCTGGTCCAGCCCGCCTACACAGATTCCATGACGCCCCTGCGCCTCAACCCTTCCCACAGTGAAGTCAATTACTTATTTATCATAAATAAGACTCTTTCTGTGTCTTTGGTTCCAGGTCCTGTGGCCATTCCTGCTGGAGTTCCTGGTCCAACCAGCCTACACAGAATCCATGATGCCCCTGCGCCTCGACCCTTCCCACAGTGAAGTCAATTACTTATTTATCATAAATAAGACTCTTTCTGTGTCTTTGGTTCCAGGTCCTGTGGCCGTTCCTGCTCGCGTACCTGGTCCAGCCGGCCTGACGTCCCTATGCAACAACCTGCCCATGTAAAGTCAATTATTAATTATAAAATAAGACTCTTATTTGTCTCTTTGGTTCCAGGTCCTGTGGCCATTCCTGCTGGAGTTCCTGGTACAGCCGGCCTACACGGACTCCATGACGCCTCTGTGCCGCAACCTGTCCCACATCGCAGTCAAGAAGCGGGAGGCTCAGGACGAGGACTATGTGATTGACTTTGAGACCATGAGCAACGTTCCCAGACCGTGTGCCATCATTGCTAGACTAATGGTGAGAAAAATATCTTTTTGATCACATGGATTTTGTAATAATATGCTTTTGTGAACAATAACAAATGAGTTGAGACCATAAATTACACCCTCATTGACCAGTAGGTGGTCAGTTAAGGAGTGCCTTCATCTATATGACACAATCAACAAGAGATGCTGATGTACATGTCGCTTGAAAGATTGAACACCATAGTTTTTCTACATTTCTACATAGTTTCTACATAGTTCTACATTTCAGAAATATGTATCAACGATAAATGAGAGCTAACTTAGGTTTCTACCTATGGCTATCAAAACTTTTAACATGATTATTTCTGAAGTACAAAAAAGTGACTTAGCACCCTTCTCTTGCTCAACATTGATATGAAGCTTACTTGCAATGA
Organism: Echinarachnius parma; assembly: GCA_037951105.1. Taxonomy (NCBI): domain Eukaryota; kingdom Metazoa; phylum Echinodermata; class Echinoidea; order Clypeasteroida; family Echinarachniidae; genus Echinarachnius; species Echinarachnius parma. Next base: position 1,692 of record JBAMJV010000699.1, on the reverse strand, counting down.
TTATTATAAACTAATTGTTATTACATCTGTCAGGTGATGGCTGGTCGCCCTGACAACGGGAGGATGCGAGGTATCCATGCAATGAGGCTGATGCAGGGGCTGGGACCAAACCTGAATGAGGCCGTTGTGGACATGTGGGACGCAGTCATCCCTAAACTCATTCATTACCTTGAAGGTGAGCACCAGAATGCCATATTCAAATCTGTTATTGTAATCATGCTTAATATGATCATGGTGTTATTATTAGTATTATTATTGTTATTGTTATTATACCCCCGCCCAAACAAAGTTTGAAAGGGGGTATATAGGAATCAGCGTGTGGGCGGTCGGGCGGTCAGTTGGGCGGTCGGGCGGTCGGTCGGTCGGTCGGTCCGTTGCAAAAAGTTTGTGGAGCGAACTACTTTCACAGTTTTTGAGCAATTTTGATGTAATTTGGTACACTGAATGTTCTTGAGATAAGGGTGTGCAGAACATATTTTTCGTGAATGTTAGATAAGATGCTGACATGGTAACCACAATTTTGCACCAAAAATATGAAAATCCTGTGGAGCGAACTCCTTTCACAGTTTTTTAGCAATTTTGAAGAAAATTAGGAACACTTAATTTCCTTGAGGTAAGGGTGTGCAAGACACATTTTCCGTGAATGTTAGATAAGGCGTTGCCATGGTAACCACAATTTTGCACCAAAAATATAAAAATCTTGTTGAACGAACTATTTTCACAGTTTTTGAGTGTTTTTGATTAAATTTGGTATACTTAATGTTCTTGAGGTACTAGTGTGCAAGATACATTTTCTGTGAATGTTAGATAAGGCATTGCCATGGTAACCACAATTTTGCACCAAAAATATGAAAATCTTGTGGAGCGAACTACTTTCACAGTTTTTGAGCAATTTTGATGTAATTTGGTACACTGAATGTTCTTGAGATAAGGGTGTGCAGAACATATTTTTCGTGAATGTTAGATAAGGTGTTGACATGGTAACCACAATTTTGCACCAAAAATATGGAAATCTTGACTAGAAATGACCAGAAATATGTGATATAAATGAAAATTTACAAATAAAATAAGGGTTCCCTCTGTCCGAGGAACCCCTATTTTGCACTACATGTTTAAGGAGCCAAAGAATTGATAAAATTTGGAGGTTCTGATGTCATGTCTGAAGTAGCAGCCTTTAGTGATGTCATTGTATACATCAATAATATCACAAAACAAGATGGCTGCTTCTATGGGCTTACATTTTCATGGTAGAAGAGTAAAGTTAAAAGGCAAAAATGGATTTTTAATGAAGAGTTTGGTGTAATGAAATGAAATGAAATGCAAAGGTAATTTTATAATGTATAAAAGTTATACTTTTACTTGATTAATGAGGATCTATCATATTCTTTAAAGTACTAGCATGATTACATTAATCACTTCTTGGTTATATGAACTTTGTTGTAAATTAAATACTTGTTTGAAAAATAATGTACTTTTAAATTGGTGTATTACTTGAAAAGACCTGCAATTGTTTCTTTATCCAACATAATAAAAAGATGTTTGAAAAAAAAAGGAATTATAAACTATCATGAGGAAACCATTGACCTTTGCCACAAATTAAATATTACAGAGAGGGGAAAATCTGTAAACAACTTGAAATTGTCCAGAGTAAAGCCAACAAGAGGCAGGTGTAAGTACATTGGGTGATTTCAA
>JBAMJV010000698.1:0-148331 GCA_037951105.1 Echinarachnius parma | reverse complement strand
GATGGCGAATGGCGAACCGAATCGCGCGGATTCTAACCGGAAAATCCATTTTCTGAGCAGTTATGTCTATTGACACAGGGGAGCATTCTACTAATAGGTCTTTCAATTCTCAATAGTCAAGGAAATTGTTGTTAAATGTCAACTCTTCGATATATTTCAGTCAATCGAAAAGAATAGCCGCGCCGTTTTACATGACTGAACCGTATTGCATGCACCAATTGTTACGAGTGGGACTGAATTGAAGTGAAATACCAGAAACGTACGTACACATCCGAACCTGCGTGTGCTGATGCCTCCCTTGAAAGTTGAACAGAAGTTTGTCACCATTCTTGGTAAGTTGAGATGTTGCACTGCACTGTCCCATTTGCACAGCATACGTTGAAATCATAGCTGACTGGACCAATTTACTTTGACTTGGTAATTGTAGATGTGGGTAATAAATCATTAATCATTCAGCGCAACGTTCAACAAAGATTCAATGACAATGTCAAACAAAAAGTTATGAATATTTTCATTGATTTGCAGAGCATAATTTGTCTTCTCACTGAATATATTCTTAACTTATTGTTCAGATGTTTTCTACAAATTCAACAAAACAATATCAATCTGACAGTGTCAATCAATTCAATCAATATTTATAATTAATTATGTACAATGATAATGTATGACTGGCTGTCTGAATGAACATACACACGAAACTAAAATTGAAAGTCCACAACAAATTGCAAAAGCTTAATTAAAAGAATAATAATTTGAATCTGTTTATTTTGCTGAATTCATTCAGTTCAATGGTTCTTTACATTTGTAATTGCTCTCTGTCAAAAACATCCATTTTTATTTTTCAGAATGCTCTTGTCTGCTTGTTGCTTTGAATTTCAGCTTTTATCGTTTAAATAACAGTATTAATATCTGGCTCGGCCGACGTACAGTTAACAAGGCGCTGTGCCGTGGCTCAGCTTCAAAGTTCACCAAATCCACAATTTAGAAAACTGATATTACATTTTCATTGCAACATGATCACTTGACATTTGCGACCGGCTAATCGGCTACATGTAGCAAAACCCTGCACTTGTCGGTACAAATACAAATGTGAATAACCATATACACCTGAATTATCAATTTGGCATTGATCTAACACCAGGGGGGGGGGGGGGGGGGGGGGAATTTCAAAGGCAGTAATCTAACAAATGTACCTCTCATTCGCACACACACAACCATGGCTTCTATATCTTCCTTTCTTTTGTAGATTATCATTTCAGCAGGTAACTAATGGATTACAGCTACCTTGCGCTCCATGACAGACAGGAAGGCCGGCCTGCACCAGAGAATGGCAGAGCACACCCTCAGAACCAGTACCCAGTACACTGTGAGCACCAGCAGTACCCCACCGGACACCAAGTCATGTCCACTGGATACCCAAGCAGCGGGTAAGCATTGTTTACAAGGATCTGCAAAATTGTATTGCACATGTGTTTTCCAGTCAGGGAAATTTCATCGAAAATTTCTTTCTTTCTTTCTTTCTTCTGTCCAAAAATATATATTGCTACTTGATATCTGTGCATTAGTTTTGGTCTGTGACTTTATCCTAAGAACCGTAAACCCGGGTGACTGGCCACTTTTTGAGAAGGATGCATTATCATCAAGTCTCACTCTTTACAACTAATTTCTGATTCTATACATTACCCTATGCTATGAGAATATATTTTAAACAAGAAGAAATTTGTTCTAAAAAGTGAGTCTTGATGAAAATACATCTCAAAAAGTGGCCAAAGTCACTTTGGCGGCCAAAGTCACCCCGGTTTACAACTTTACGGTAGGCTAGCTTATTTTGGTAATATGTCCAAGAAAACCATGCTGTATCAGATTGATCCTAAAGTTAGTGTCCATATATTCATGAAAGCTCAGTAACTTCTTTGCTAAATGCTAAGTCAATTTTGTTATATCAAATATTTGAGTTGCTAACTAGGGTTAACTTAGCGGGTACCTAGGCTAAGGCTTACCCAGTTGACCCTAGTTGGATACTAGTAAAACTGTTTGTTGTTCAATAAACTGCACACCAAAAATACACTTAGCAAGGAACTAAACTAACAGGGTTTCATGAATATGGGGCCAACTGTTCTAGCTAAACACAGGAAGAATGTTTACCAGTCAAACTGCCAAGATACATAATGACATTGGAAATGATTGTCCAGAGACATACAGAGGAGTCTTTTGAAAGGAGTAGTACAATTTAAGGATTTTATCCCTAGGACCATTGATATTGTAACCTTATTACAGACGTTTATCTTGTTCAGGTAATCGGGGTAAAAACAACTTTGGCCAAATTCCGTGTTGTAAGAGGGTTTTGATAAGCTCTTTACAATGAGGTTCTTTTCATCAGTCTGATTTGCTATCAATGTTAAATGTTACCAAAGTATCAATCAGATATTGTTAATAATATTTACTTGCGTCTTCCTTTGCTGCAGATTTGCATCTTACGTCCATCCCATCCAGGCACCTATCACCTCAGCCAATGCAGGGATACCCAGTCAAGAAGGCCTGCACCCTCCAAGGATGATAGTCCAAGATTCTACAAGCAGCAGCAGCAGCATCAGTTCTCCTGGAATGCCCTTCAGAACAGAGAGTCGGCCGTCCACGCATCTGCAACAAATCCTTCACTCTGTTGCACTCCAGCCTAACCTGATGCAGTCAGATGCTGTCTTCCATAACCTTGGCCGGTCAGCGATCTCCCAGCCTGACCCTTCCAGGACGTCTTCTGGTCATTCTTCGCACACGGTCTCTAGTAGTGGCCAGTCTCTAGTAGCGGAGGTACGTCCACCCAACCCACGACCACGGAATCCTGAACCAAACTTTCGGGTCAATCGTCCAGTGGTTTCTCAACATGTTACCACACAGAATGCCCAAACTGCTTCCCCCTCTTCGCGCCCTGGTGCTGTCGGTGTATCAAACCGAGTCTCTGATGTCAGTATCAACCAACAGGAAAGTGTGAACCCACCTTCAGTTAACAGGCCACTGCAAGAGAACCTGACAAGACCTCCTGTTGCCTCATCAGTGTCCTCAGGTTCATCAGAGATGGACTCCAAATCTTGTCAAACAGAACCACTATTTGATATGCTGCCAGTGGCAGCCAGAACTCTGTCCAGCTCCTTCGACCTCATAGAAGGCTTTTCCTACAAGATGACTGGTCACGAGCCGAGTCCAGGAGTTGTGGTGACCAAGGATCTCCAAGAGGGAGATGAGTTTGGACCGTTCACTGGAGAGTTTGTCGACGATGATTGTGGCATCATCGACCCTACTTCTTGGGAGGTAAGTAAAGTTTTTCAGGACAAATCACATTTTGTCCTTCTTTCTGATTTAACTGCTTCCTTAGATCCATTTAAGGTTTTCCAAACTAAATTTACCGGGAAGACAGGACTATCAAGGCACTTGTGATGATCTTAACAAATTTATCAATCACTCTTGTGCAAATGGCTAGATGCAAGGATGAAGAAGTCGGTAGTTCCATTTATTGTACAAAGAAAGTTAGTATAGAGAACAGAATATTTTTTGAATGCTTTACAGGTCTGTGTGAGGGGAAAGAGAAGACAGAGTCGTTCAGCTTTTCATTTGTATAAAGACGTCTCCATACTACTAGTGCCATAGGGAAAGGAGTAAGGAGAATGTTTATGAATGTTGTTTATATATTTTGCTCCATGTTTCTGGTCTATGTAAGCGGGGAATCGGGACCATACATCACTTCAGATACCGTATACCTCGTGTGCGAGTGGCTAGATACAAGGATGAACAGAGTCTATTTAGCTTTTCTTTTGTATGAAGACGTCTTATTCCATACTACCACAGGGAAAGGAGTAGGACTGAGGAGAAGATGCTGATTTGTATTTTGCTCTTTGTTCCAGGTCTGTGTGAGGGGGAAGCCAGGATTGTACATCAGTGGCACATGCGATCCCAACAACTGGATGACTCATGTGCAAGTGGCCAGGTGCAGGGAGGAGCAGAATATGGAAGCTTTCCAGTTCTATGGAGACATCTTCTTCAGGATGACCAAGGCAATCGAGGCAGGAACAGAGCTCAGAGTATTTTACAGCAAAGATTACAAGAGAAAAGTGGGCTTTACAGAAGACTTGGAGGATTTGAAGCTTGATCAAGGTATGTCAAGATGTATCTCAAATTTGTAAAACGAGCCCAATCGGTCAAGTAAAATCACAATTTTGTTTAAATCTTTAGTCTTGAATCTGAAACGAAGGTTGGCTATAACTAGTTGGGCGTCTGATCCTATGTGTGCACTGGGGAAGCTCCTGGCTTTTGTGTTACACTAGTTATATCAACTTGTTTATCATAAATGATGTATTCTATCATGTTGTGGATCTTTTGGTTTGGAGATTCCCATGTCCATTGGCAATGGCGAATGTAACGTCTCGACTGAGCGCATTCAAAGATGTAGTTAAATATGCATTTTCAGAAATGATGTGATTTGTAAACAAGTTTTCCTTTTCCTCCTCTCCAGGTTCAGGACAGTTGGAGTGCAGAGACTGCCTGTGCCACTACTCAAATGCCAAGAGTCTGCTGAGGCATGTCAAGTTTGAGCACGACAAGGAGAACTTTCCTGTAACACCATGGGAAAAGGCTAAAAGTACTGGACCGTCCATCAGACTTGTCTTGAAGGTCAAGCAGGAAGTTGTTTCAGACTCTGAAATGGGAATGGAGAGCTCAAGTAAGGAAAAGGAGAAACGAACAAAGTCTTCAGACTTGTCAAAGTGCATTAAAATGAAGTTTGTACCTCCAAAGATGAAAGCCAGCAAAGTGAAACTGAAGAAAAAGCAAGCCAGAAATAGGTATTCTTGCAGTGTTTGTCGGAAACAGTTCCCGTCTGAAGGGCAACTGGAAGCACACTCTGCCTTTCACAAGGAAGTCAAAGCTTCAAAGCGCTCATGCGATGAATGTGGGGTGTTGTGCCAGAATGCAAAGATGTTGAAACAGCACAAGATATCGCACAACCCAGATGCCTTTCAATGTCACTTATGCCAGAGGTACTTCAGACTGAAAAGGTACATAGTCTATCACCTGCGTCACAACCACAAGGTGTTTGAGGGGAAGAAATGGAGCCAAGGCGAAGTTGATGACCTGGTGGACAAACTCAGAGTAAATCGAGAGGATGTACAGGAAGACGAGAAGAAAAGATTAAAACACAACAAGGAAATGAGATGTGTTGATTGCAAACAAAGCTTTGAGGATAAGGAGGTCTTTGAGCAGCACCAATGTACAGAGGTGACATACAAATGCCAGTATTGTGATGAGGACTTTCAGAAGAACTCACAGAGGGTTTCCCATTTGCGCCAGGTGCACAAGGTTTATATTTGGAAGAAGTTGGGCTTTAAGATGGAAGAGCGTCTCGCCAGACTTGTCCGTCCGGAAGACCAAGCAGAAGATCAGATGTTCCATCCCGATCTTCCTAAGAATATGCTTGGGAGGCAGATCGCTAAAAAGGTGTCCAGACCAAAGATCTTCAAATGCAAGTACTGCCCAAAGACCTTCACAGAATTTAACTATTGCTCCAAACATGAGAAACAGGTTCACACCTTCAGCGGCCAATTCATGTGCGAGTTCTGCTCCGCGTCCTTCACGGCCGAAACAAACTACCTCATACACAAGACCAAGCACACGCAGGATCGGCTGTACAAGTGCGGAGAGTGCCCATTGTCTTTCTCTTCTGAAGGTGCACTGGCGAGGCACATCAAGGAACACCGGGGGGAGTACCCTCACAAGTGTGACGTCTGCACCAGGGGTTACCTCACCAGGAAACAAATGATGGAACACAAGCGCCGCGTCCACCGTGTTACCACGGTCTTCTACCAGTGCCAGTTCTGCCCCAAGAAGCTCAAGAATAAAGAGACTTGCAAGGCCCACGAGAAATGCCACAAGGGAATCAGACCCTACATGTGTTTAACCTGCTCAAAGGCCTTCAGAGACTCCCACAGCCTGAAGCGCCATATACTCACCCACACGGGGGAGAAACCTCTTGAGTGTAAGCTATGTCATGAGAGATTCCGGGTCCCCCAACAGCTTTTCAAGCACATGATAATTTATAGAAATGATGAAAGACATAAAGCCAACACAGAAGGTGAAGGACCATCTGGACAAGGGGATCCGACCATACCTGTGCTTCCACTGCCCTAAGGCCTTCATAGACTCCTACACTGTGAAGTGCCACGTCCTAAACCACACGGGTGAGAAGCCACACGAGTGTAGAGTTTGTCAGAAGAGGTTCAGGGTCCCCCACCAGCTCTTCCAGCACATGATCTCTCATGAAAAGAAGAGACAGTAAGCTGAAGCAGCAAGGATAGGTACTGATCATGAGCAGCTGGAACCGTCAACTTCAGCAGTTGCAGATGCTTGAGCTCGATGTTATACGTCAGGGCAACAGCTTGAACCATCAACTATAGCAGCTTTGGATATTATGAGTATCTCAGGATGCCATTGTAGCCATCAGATTTTTGGGTCATGAGGTCAAAGATCACAGTCACAGGACTCATTATGCCAAACTAGCTTGTAATTGCAATATCTCAAGAACCAGTTCACAAATAATTATCAACCTTGGTACCTATTTGTATCTTGGAGAGGTGATACATTTATAAGATTTTAAGGTCATTAGGTCAAAGGTCACGGCTCATATATATATATATATGCAAAAATAGCTCATAATTGTGATGTATCAGATCTGAAAAACATATTAAACCACTAAGTTGTAGGGCTGTTTTTATTCAAATTACAGCTGTCAACACAAGAGGGCCCCTCCAGATTTCTTTAAGTTTTAACCATTTTAAATTTTAAAAATGTGAATCTAATGTTTGGTTAAAAGAGAAACAGTCAAACCAATTTTAAAGCAAATTTTGGTATATAGTCCTATATGAGTATTTAACCCGTTGCTTACGGGAACCGGGTGGGTTGTGTACAAAGTCTATGGGGATTTCTGAATCTCGTAGTGAACAGGTTAAATTGTATTTCATCAGTTGTGTTTTTCTGTGTCTTTTAACTTTGATCTATGAATTCATTCTTCAATCTGTGCATGATGATTTATGTGCACTTTGTTGTAGAGTATTGATTTCTCGATTACATGTTTATAAATATTAATTTAAAAGAGAATTATGTAACTGAATGAAAATCATATTTCATCATGTAATCTTTGTGGTCATTTACTAGAACTATAATGATATAAGATGCTATTTTTATATTGCAATTGTATTTCCAAATTATGAATGATCTTATTTCATTGTACTGTAATAATACTACCATTTGTGACTGGATATTGCAAAATCCCCCGCATGTTAGCAATTCATGTTTTGAAGTATTGGACATTACAATTTTACATAAATGGAATTATGCTAGTATAATTTAAACAATCACTTTTTTCAAGTATTGTCCAATATTTTTGAAGAAGGTCTCAAAAAGAAGATTGTGATGAGGCCTTTCCCATTGCTTTACATGTTTATTTTTGCTGACAACTGCAGGGTTTAATTTATGATCCATTATAAAAGGTATTACATGTATTTTTGTTTTGAGCTTTTGTTATTTCACTTAATTTTATTTTTCTTATCATAGACGTATATGTATGAATGTTATGTCATTGTCATGGATGTTGTATAGAAGAGAACAAAATAATTTTAATTTCAAGAATATTGTTACATTTTTATTTTGGGGAATATAGTCCTACACTTGTGGTTGTCAGAAAACTAATGTTGTGTACAGTTTGTCTTTTGATCAGAAAATGGAAAAAGAAGATAAAACAACTTTCATGAGATGAGATGCATTATATGCAGGTCCATGTCACAGTTAGACATAATTATACAGTACGGTACCAAAATGTGGTGTTACAGCTAATCATTGCCATAGGTAATGGTTCTAAACCATGTCGGGCAAGCCAGAAATGTTGTGACCTAACGGTTGCTAAGATCGAGGTCAATTGTCCAGCTCCATCTTGCTACCAAAAGCTTGACTCAAAGCAAGTTGTTTAGAATAATTATAATAAAAGAATACTCAATGTGACATCAGTGATTGGTAATCTATGTAATGTAAAAGTAAAACGCAAGCTGAATTTGTTGCTTCACTGAATAAATAATTCACACTGAATAAATAATTCAATGTCACTTTACATCTTGTATTCCACATGACTTCTTAGTACAGTGGCACTTCATTATAAAGAGATCTAATACAGTGGAACTTCATTAAAGAGAGATCTAATACAGTGGAACCTCATTAAAGAGATCTAATACAGTGGAACTTCATTATAAAGAGATCTAATACAGTGGAACCTCGTTAAAGAGAGATCTAATACAGTGGAACCTCGTTATAAAGAGATCTAATACAGTGGAACCTCGTTATAGAGAGATCTAATACAGTGGAACCTCGTTAAAGAGAGATCTAATACAGTGGAACCTCGTTAAAGAGATCTAATACAGTGGAACTTCATTATCAAGAGATCTAATACAGTGGAACTTCATTATAAAGAGATCTAATACAGTGGAACCTCGTTATAGAGAGATCTAATACAGTGGAAGTATGGAACCTCGTTATAGAGAGATCTAATACAGTGGAACCTCGTTATAAAGAGATCTAATACAGTGGAACCTCGTTATAAAGAGATCTAATACAGTGGAACTTCATTATAAAGAGATCTAATACAGTGGAACCTCGTTAAAGAGAGATCTTATACAGTGGAACCTCGTTTTAAGAGAGATCTAATACAGTGGAACCTCATTAAAGAGATCTAATACAGTGGAACCTCGTTATAAAGAGATCTAATACAGTGGAACCTCGTTATAAAGAGATCTAATACAGTGGAACCTCGTTATAAAGAGATCTAATACAGTGGAACCTCGTTATAAAGAGATCTAATACAGTGAACCTCATTAAAGAGATCTTATACAGTGGAACCTCGTTATAGAGAGATCTAATACAGTGGAACCTTGTTATAAAGAGATCTAATACAGTGGAACCTCGTTATAAAGAGATCTAATACAGTGGAACCTCGTTATAAAGAGATCTAATACAGTAGAACTTCATTATAAAGAGATCTAATACAGTGGAACCTCGTTATAAAGAGATCTAATACAGTGGAACTTCATTATAAAGAGAATTAATACAGTGGACCCTCGCTATAGGAAGATGCAATACAGTGGAACCTCGTTAAAACAAGGTACTTGGGACCATTGCAATTACCTCGTAAAAAAAAAAAAAAAAAGAATATAAAGTGCTGGGACCTGCAGAATGTCCTTTGAGGGTTTAATTGCGCAGGCTCTTTGTATTTGAACCATTTTGTAAAATAATGAGATACCTGTTATTATTTATAGCAAAGTAATTTTCATGATCGGAAGGTCCTAGTTATCAAGAGGTTCCACTTTTATTTGTGATTGTATTACAGTGGAACCTCGTTATAACGAGGTCCTTGGGACCATGGAAATTACCTTGTTATATCAGGTTTATCATTATATCAGGGTAAAAAACAAAGAAATATAACGAGCTGGGACCAGCAAAATTACCTTGTTATTAGAGGTTTTTGTTATATCCAACCTCTTTATAACGAGGTTCCACTACAGGGATACCCCGTTATAATGAGCTCGCTCATAACGGGGAGAATCCTTTGGTCCCCGATTGTTCCAATGGCATAATGCTCCGCTTATAAGGAGCTCGGTTATAGCGAGATACCGGTTATAACGAGGTAAAATCGATAGTCCCGACTACCTCGTTATAACGGGGTTTCCCTGTATATATGTATGTATCTTGAGTGCCGATGATTGTCGTTGCTCATAATTAATCCACAAACCAACACACAGTTGCTAAGTTGAGTGTTATGTGTGTGTGTGTGTGTGTTTCATGGTAGGCCTATGTGTGTGTGTGCATGTGGGGGTGTGCGTGCATGTGTGTATGTGCGTGTGTGTGTGTTTGTGTGTGTGTGAGGGATAGTTTAGTTATAGTCAAAACTGAATTTGAATAGCCAAAACCTGCACCATATTTCATTTTTCATTTTTTTTTTTTTTTTTCATTTCATTTCATTTATTTTCATTTTCAACAACAAAAGTATAATTTTACAAAATGATACACTGACAAAAATATTCTTACAGAAGTCATGAAATACATAATATACACAATACACAATACAAATCAGTAATAAATAATAATTGTTGAAAATGGAGGGCGCTGCTAAAAAGCAAAGCTTGTAGTGTGCAGCGCCCTCAAGAGTTACTCTTACATTACCTTAAACTACTAGATGTACTACTACTACTACTACTACTACTACTACTACTACTACTACTACTACTACTATTACTACTACTAGTAATAATAATAATACAAGAGAATCTCTCCCCTATGATGATAAATTTAAGAAAAAAAAAAGAAAAAAAAAATACAAATGTATACCTACAACCAATGAAAACTACTACTTAGAATGAAACCAAAACAGAAGGGGGGGGGGGGGGGAAAGAAAAAAGAAAAAAGAAAAAAAAGAAAAGAAAAAAAAAACTAAGGAGAAGGAAAAAGAAAATTGGGAGGTAAAGAGTTGTAGAGGAAAGAAAGTAAAAGACAATGACATAGAAAATATGGATCAGTAATCTCGCCAACCAAGGTAATCCGCAATGTTGACCAGGTCAGGGCACTAGTACACACTATATCATGTGAGTTCAATTCTATTTAATATAATATAATTTAATTAATTAAATTTAATTGATTTATTTTCCTTTTATATTATGAATGAGCCTAGTCTATTAAATACGAGCATAATAAGTGTTGTTTTAGTTTAGTTTTAAACTGATTGAGGCTAGGGGAGTCTTTTATTAAATCATTCAGATTATTCCAAAACTTGGGACCACTAAATGTTATATTTGATTTCGCTAAGTGAGTTCTAATTAAAGGTAAATGATATGCTTCTTACCCGATTATGCTCTAACTTTCAGAGATTATTCTTCTTAATCTCTTCAAGACTATGAAAGCAACATTTTGCTTGGGTTTCACTGCCCTTTAAGGAAGAGACTGCATGTTCAGTACATCTGATCTACGGTAGATGTAGACTGATTATGACGCCAATTTCGCGTTTGATTGTTATTCTACAATTATGGGAGAGGACAGGGCGATGTTCTCTTCATGTTGCTTCAGCCATTACCTTAATCGAAAAGAACGGTTTCCCATTTTGTTTGACCTATATTGACATTTGAAGAAAAAAAAGAAGTGCGGATTCTTTCTCACACATGTTTCATCTAAGCTACATGTTCATGTTAGAAAAGAAGGGAAGGCGCATTCAAACGTGGGCTTCTAGATGAATGTTTGAATGACAACACATTGCTCCATAAAAGCATGCAAAATTTACTAAGCTTTTTGTACCATCGTGTGTAATTGTTTTATCTGTGTTTGTCCAAATATTGCCCGCGTATTACTTAGAAATGTAATGTTTGCATTGTTAAATTGCCCGACTCGGGCCACAACTTTTCTAGTTTTCCTCAAATTACTGGACTGAATTTGGTTTTACATTTCCTGGACAATATGATTGGGCAAAGAGTTCATGCTATATGGTGTTAAATTATTAAGAGTGCACAGGGCAGAGTTGACACGATGTAAACTTTCTTTTCGAGTTCCAAGTTTCCATTCTAATTAATTGTTTTATCAAGAAAAAAAGACACGTATACAAAAACATGTTTGTATTTACAAATTATGGTTTCAAGCAGCTATTTTGAATTCATGTTGATAACAAATGTATCGTAAATATAGTTTCGTGCTCATACGGTTTCATCACACTAATGTTATACAACTATTTTTAGGAGAGGTTGTATTTATTTTCATAGAACATTCTTGTTTGCTTGCAAAGTTTCATGGCCATTTTATTTCATGTCAACAACATCATTTTGATGTATTGGGAAAAGTTGTATACAACTAACCCTGCGTGTGCCATGGCTAGGGTGGTTGTGGGAAGTCAAGTATACCATTTCGTTTGCACGCGGCAGCGAACATGCAGTCGTATTTAATCTGCCTTACAGATAACTTTAATTTAGAACTTTAGAATTTATTGCTCGAATAGTCAATTTAAGAGCAGTTTTTGTCCAACTTTTTGCATTTACAGATTAGAAATTATTTCTTTCACACTATCGGTGATAAAAGCATAAATTGTTGTGTGTGTGTGTGTGTGTGTGTGGGGGGGGGGGGGGGGGGGTGGGGGGCGCTTCCAAATACTGTTATTCGGCCTTAAGAAGGACAGAGTCCTGGGCAGGAGAATACTACAAAAAAGTAAGTTTCTGTCCTGGTGGGAAACGAGAAAGTAGGACATTATATAATTAATCACAAGATATATAAATACTCGATTGTTGTATTCATAAAAACATATTTACAACATTTTCTGTGAAATTGCACCGCAGAAACGTTAATATGATAACATGGGCGTGTATTTAAAACATTTGTTATCCGTAATGATTTCAAAGCAGCGGCGAAATACCAATACAATCTCAATAATAACATGAACACAGTAATTGTAACGACTGAAATTCGCAAGAGATAACATTATATATCAAGCTTTTTCCTTTCCGTGAAACAGTACAGTGCAATATCCTTTATATATAGGGAACGCCACTGATATTGACGGTGAAACCCGATTTATTTGATGTGCCTTAACCGAATTTCTCTCCAGGTCAGTCGCTACTCTTCCACATACCTTTCCCCTTTAACATTTCTTTATTCTAGTACTACTTACTTATTTCACCCCTCCCTCTAATTCATCTTGTTTGCCTTCTCTCTTTCCTCATCCCCCCTCTCCCCCTCCCCCTCTCTATCTCCCTTTCCCCCTCTCTTCACCACGCTTTCATTGTCTACCCCGCTTTCAACCCCCTTTCCATTCCTCTTTGATTGTTGGTAAAAATCTTTACCTCATTTATCTTCTTTTTTTTCCTCTGAAGAAGATTCTGCTAGGATCGACAATTTAGACCCTATATTGACTCTCATTTATCTTTTAATTAGTCCCTTTTCTTTTCTCATCTCCCCTCTTTATCTGTCTAATTTCGTTCCACCCTCATTTTAAGTGTCTTTTTCTCATGTTGTTTTTTTCTATAATTCTCATTCATGTTTTTAAAATTTTTTATCAAGCTTCCCGATCGAGACTTTGAAAAAAGTAGAAGCTGACGGTCAGCCGACCAAAATAGAAATAATGAGAGACTTTAAAAAAAGAACGGTGGCACGATCATTCCACGCATTTACTTCATGTGAGGTACTAACTCCTCTTCTTGTGCGAGTCTGTTATTGACATGCTAGGGCGTAGTTACGGGGGGGGGGGGGGGGGGCGTACCCCTAATATTCTGACACAAACAATATAAAACCTAAGGAGACCATTTAAACAAAAAAAAGATAATACATTATAAGGTGTTCCCCCAAATATTGCAATTTGTCCGACAACGCCATGACTCACTGTCCTTCCACCACCCCATACTCCAAGTTCTGCTCCCTCAATGTTTATTACTACAGGATACCCCCAGAGCCGTATATACGGCTCTGGATATACCTCCACCACCCCACCCCCTTCATAAACAAAATCCTCCCCCCTCTCTTCCCCTTGCCCCCCCCCCCTGGTTTGTATTGATGTTGGCTGAACCACTATTGACATATACTAGGCATGCTGCCCCGCCATCCTTCATACATGTCATATGCCTTCGATGATCAAACTCTGCCAGATGCACATGGATTGTGATTTCAGTGGCGTAGCCAGTTATTGAGTTTAAAGGGATCTAGTAACTTTGTTGGCAAGTGAACAAATTGATGAGCGATTAATACAATGTGTATTGGAGTGATCTGATATGACCACAAAGTAATGTGTGAAAATTTCACGTATATTGGATGTTTTTTGGCTGAGATATGAGCAAAACTGCAAAATGATATTCACTAACTCATTGTACTTACTTTGTACACGGCATGAAATTATCCCGTAGACAATTTCATATCTGCACACTTCAATCGTAAATATCTTTTGAACGAAAAGGAAATTTGAAAAACCGAAACCTGTCCCGTGCTTTTGTACTTGTAACACGAGGGGTGTAATGCACACAAGATGGCACAATATCAGCATCAGACATCAGATGCGTTTTTCTTTTTCTTTGTGGTCTCCATATCCCATATACTGTATATACATGGTAGGGGTGTACACTGGTTCCGCTCGGTGCTGGCCACGCCACTGGTATACGTGCCTTCGCAGTTCTTTCATCGCATTGCATGCTGGGTAGATTATCTTGACAGGTGTTGTTCTCTTTTGCATAATTAGCACTGAAAGTGTCATACAATTAATATTCATGAATAAATATCTTCATTTAGTTTCGGGTGTCATGCAGCACACAAAAAGCCGTCTTCTACAAGTTCGGCGATTCTAGCGTACTAGATAATCTACCCAGCATGCAATGCGTTGAAAGAACTGCGAAGGCACGTATTACAATGTGGTTCGGATTCGTAACGTCAGATGCGCGATGCCATCTTGCTAACGATTTGCGCACGTTGCGGAATACACACCGGCTCATTGTCATGTAGCCTATATATAGTGCGCGAAAACGTGCCTGACTATATCTAAGAGAGAATGAGAGAAACTTGGTGTACTTTTTGTATTTTGTATTTTGGGGATAATAGAGGGGAGAGAAAGAGACAGACTGAGATTGAGGAGTGGGGAACCGGACAAGGACGAGGTTGATGGGGTATATGGAGAAAAAAACACATAATTTTTGAAGAAAATGGTAAATAGATAGAAATATCGAAGAAAAAGGACGAGAATATTTTAAATGAACACCAATTTAAATACTGGATGGTTTAATGATTTAATAAACATTCAATCAACTTCAAATAATTAATTGTGAGATAATGCTTTTTATGCATGCTACTTATAGTTACTTGTTTAATTGAACGTACTATATGAACAAACTAAATCGGTATTTTCTATGACTTTTTATGCTGCACAGTCCAAAAAGATATGACGTCAGGCCGCCAGAACGACAGCCTAATCATCGACCTGCACGCGGCGAGGATCCGCCGTGGGTCGATCATAATGCCGCAGAAGGAATCGTTCTTCCTCGCCTCGGGAAGGGAGTTCGTCAAAAAGATTTACCGGAGCGAAAAGGCACTGAAAGACGAACAGGAGAGACAGCAGAATATACATCTATTCGTCATCCATCCATTCAGTAACTTCAGGTAAGATACACACATTGAGTGGGCGTGGCAAATGGGCGTGGCTGGTTAACCACGCGGGGAGGGATTTGACAAGTAAAGGGGTAATGGTAATGAATTATCACTCAAACATGGAACACTTACTGATACAGCATGTGATACAGCTGATACAGTATGAATAGTAATCACGATTCCCATCAAGCAGTAATTAATCACGACTTCTGTGATCTTTCAGACCTTTATGATTATCTAATTGTACTGCAATTTTTTTTTAAATTTTTTTTAAAAATAAATTTCTTTATTGTATCTTAATGTATGTTTAATCTTGTATTTCTTAAAAAAATAATATTTTGTTTCATTTGTTTTCTGTATTTTGTATGTACATACGGACTTGCTGAAAAACAGCCTGAAGGCTGATAGAGTGTTTAAATAAATAAAACAAACAAACAAACAAACAACATATGAGACAACAGAAGATACGTATTCCCATCCTGTATATTGGACGTGGCCAAAGCACTGAACTTGTAAACGGGTGGGGTCACCTTAAAGGAGGGGGGTAATCCCGGCTTTGATTCAGGTTTATAGCTTTAAATATGTGCCTTTATTGATATACCACACTCTTTTTTTCAAAGAAATCCTTAAGTTGGGAAAAAAAGGTAAATTTCATGCAACTTTTTTGCTTTATTACGCATCGGCGTTCCATGCTCCTAAAAAAAGTCATTTATAGCAGAGCGGGAATGTGCGCACGTGTCACCCGATTCATGACATCACATGCAGACCGCAACGCGGAGGAATGTGCATTGTTTACATGCAGAGCCTATGACTTGCTTGTAAAACAAACTCGTTTTTGCTTGTAAATTGCGGTTTCACTGAAAATGCTTAAGAATTGCTAAGAAATGAATTGTAGCAGGATGCAGCTACACATCTGAGTGTATATCGTCCATGATATAAACCTGAACAAATGTTTGCAAATATTGAAACAAATGGAAATAATATCTCTGTGTCAACGTGAGTATTGCACTCAGCGTGTACGTCTATGACCGAGCTAAACTGCGATTGCCTGCAGGTGACGTCACAAAGATGACGTCATTTTTTGTTCACCCGGGACTCAGTTTTTTTACGGGGGTTCCGAAAGTGAATTTACAAGTTGATTTTTTTATTTTACCGGGTTTTCCCACGAGGAAAATATGTTTGTATTAGTAATCTTCATGAAAATCTACCTTAGATACAGTAAAACCCAATTTTGAGGCAGTTTTCTTGTCACCATACCTTTAAAGGGGCAGGAAATCTTAGCATTTTGACTTAGGCCTACTGGGTGTGATGAGAGCACAACTACTCCTGTCATTGCTAGTCACTTATTTCATCTTGAATATTCCCGATTACAAAAATAATCAACATTATTTTTTATAAACAACTGTCGTCTGCTTTCAATGCCTACAGGAGGCGGCCATTTTTTGTTTACTTCTCGCGGTGAAATGAGGTGGCAGGCGGAGAACACAATGGCATATCCGGAGCGTAATTATCGTAACCCGCTGTTCTGTTCTACGCCTGACACGTAATTTTACCGCGAAAAGTTAAAGAAATGGCCGCCTCCAGTGGGAATTGAAAGCAGACGACAGTGGTCCATGAAATATTGTTTATTTTTGTAATCAGGAATATTCAAGAGGAAATAAGTGACTTGCAATGACAGGAGTTATGCTCTCATCACATCCAGTAAGTCAAAAGGCTAGGATTTCCTGCCCCTTTATTAAACAAGTGAATAGCCCCTGGCATCCCCATGCATAATGTCCTTTAAACCCTTCAAATCTCATTACTATAATCATCTACTGAAATGCTCGAAGCCATCATATTAACATTGGCAGTATTAAAATGACAAAGTGGTAAATTGGTATTATAACACCGTGATGCTTTGCTTGAAAATAACAAATAGCAAACAAAGAATCATGATAACATGTGCCATAAAGATGGTATTTCATTTGACCCGTGTGATACAGCAATGCTTTAAGAGTGTCACTGAATGAAACCTTGAACCATGACGCCGAAATCCCCGCAGTATTAAATGAACTGGGTCGTATGTTTTGGTAGCTTATTTTCATGTTATCCCCGGACATGCTCTACTAAATAGAATTTTTTATATTTATAGGATGTGGTGTAGCTATGGGCACGTGGGGGGGGGGGGGGGGGGGGGGTTGTCTGGCCCAAAATAATCTAGCAAAAACATTAAAAAACAAAAGAGCTGAACATTAAGAAGATATAGATATATTCCCCAATAATATGCGTGCCCCGAATCACTGCAGCAAATCTTTGCTACATAACAATCATAGAAAAAGAAGCAGCATAGCTAAATAGCGGCAATAATTGTAATGCATCAGGCGCGGATCTACGGGGGGGTTTAGGGGGTTTAAACCCCCCCCCCCTTGGGCTGCCAAGTGAAAAAGTGAACAAAAATCACTTACGGGGGTTTAAAATAGCAAAAAAATTCGCCGCTTCGCGGCTATAAGTGAAAAAAGTTAACAAAAATTACTTACGGGGGTTCAATATAGCAAACAAATTTCGCCGCTTCACGGCTCGTGGACGAAGCTCCGCATCGTCATTGGGTCAAACCCCCCCCTCAGCAAAAAGCTAGATCCGCCCCTGTGCATTCTTGCCCCAACTCCCTTGCCCCTTTCATGCGAAAGGTGTACTTCACCTCAATTTCAATTTCAATTTCAATTTATTCTTGCTTCCAACAAAACATTACAAATGAATTTTAATAATTTACAAAACATAGAGATATATATATTGGAAACCCTAACCCTCCCCTCCATGGGGCTCACTCTGCGCCACCCCCCCTTCTTTGAACCCATCTTACCCTGGTTCACCACTGTATGCGGCTGGGAAATGGCGAGGGATCATGTGACGGTTCAAGTCATGCGCTTGCGCCACACCGTCTGCTCTTACGTTGTCTCGTACGTCCAGAACCATCATCGGACGGCAAAACATCCGATCTGGCATCCGACAAATTGGTACAGGACGAGACGTCGTGCAGAGCGAACGTGTGGCGCATGCGCACCGGCTTGGACGACATCACGATTGTACTAGTAGTAGAGGGGCAATGTAAGTCGTTGACTAGTCATTGACAAAATGATGATTGTACTACTAAAGTATTAGACGCGGGCAATGATATGTGACTATGGTGACACAACTCATGGGCTTCCCATAAAACGATGAATTGCTATCCAACGAATTTCAACTGAATCAAAAATAAAAATTGTCGGCGACAAAACGCACATTTTTCCGTCGGACGCTTGATGCAAAGGTCAAGTGTGAACGTAATTCCCTCGCTGATTCGTTGAATTCATTATATCCCTGGTGTGGTAGCGGAATCAGTCCGGCCACGGAATAAGACTGGGCGGACAAGATCCGCGCGCGGATTTTGTCCGACTTGCCAATATATTATTTTTGGTCGCTAACTTCAATTTTCAAAAATATGGTTGCGAACAAAACTAACCCTAAACCTAAACCGAAATATGGTGGCTATATGTTATATTTGGTAGCTATGGTTAGATTTGGTGGCTATAGTTAGATTTAGTGGCTTTGATTACATTTGGTGGCTAAAACTACGAAAATTGAATTTATCAGCTCAATCTTCCTAAATTGCACTGCCCTGTCTTATTCCACGGCCAGACTTTTTACGCGACCGCACCGCGGCCATGATCGAAGCTGCCCACCATTTAAACGATGTATTTTTACCCAACGTGTGAACATGTCGACTCGTTGCATGATTCGTTATCCGCGGCCACGCTCCATCATCACTCAAATATGCCGCTCGCCGGAAACCAAAGCAAACACGAGAGAAAATGAAAATACGAGGAAGATCCTCGGATAATAATATAATGAGTCTATATAATTTTCTTCAAACCGATGTCATAGGTCTATGCCGTGGATGCAATGATATTATCGGACCATACTCTCTGCCCTTGATGTTTTGACCTTCTCATGTACTTACATTGTGTAAAGATAAAAAACGCAATTTGAAAAATACATTAATTATGTTCGAAATTTCATATTCGAAACGGTCAAGAGGGAGCATGCTATACAGGGTGGCCCCCCAAAAAACGGAACGGGGCACTTCCCAAAATATAGTAACAAAATAATTATGTCCATCGGATAGGGTATCTTATCAAATGAAAAACGATACCAAGAACAGTAATTTTGGTCGTGCAGTTTTTGTTTTAGGGCGCCCTGAGTGAGGGGGGGGGGGGGGGGGGGTGAGGGGGAGTTAAAGGTATGGTGTCAAGAAAATCAGCTGAAAATGGCATTTTAGCCCTTCAGAAAGCCACTTACATGTAGATTTCGAATAAAACAACTGTTTTGCACTTGGACAATTATTTATAAATGATATGAGGACCTGAAAATTTACTTTGAAAGTGCCCCCCAAAAAAATTGAGTTCGGGCGAAGAAAAATGACGTCATAGTTGTGACGTCATCTGCAGGCAATCACAGGATCCCCGATACTCTAATTGTCATAGACGTACACGCTGAGCGCATCTAATCACATTGACAGAGAGATATTATTTCGATTTTTTTCAATATCTACATACATTTGTTTGAGTTTATAATTATGGAGGATCCACACCCAGATTCATCTGATTCTAACAGTGAGCGTGAATTAGACGAAAGATCTGGATCAGAGTCAGAATCAAGTTTTGAATTGACAGTTCCTGAAGATAAAATTCCAAATTGTGCGTCGGCAGCCAAAATGGAAAGGAAGTGATAGAGGTGCAACCGAACAGATTTGTTGAGCGTGGCTGAGCAAATTCATGACAATTTCCCCATAATTGCAGACACCATTATTATAATTCTTATTTCATTATTTGTCTCCACAAATACAACAAATATAATTGCCAAATAAAGGCGCATACTCACTCTAAAATCGCTTCGAGGAAGTCTCCGATATGATTATAGCAATCGTATACCCAGCCCCCTCGCAGACAGGTCTTCCGGCCATCAGCACGCACGAGCGCTGCGGCTAGCCCAGGCCTAGCCTAACCATAATAAGTGGCGGATTCATCCGATCACGTCTCAAAACATGGTGTTCAAAAATGCGGTGTTTCGCACTCAAATTCATCTTTTTATGCGGCAATAAAATGACAAGCATCATTGCTTTGATGGATCTATTTAACAATATTTACGGAAATATATTTACAGAACATTCAGAATTACCTCAGTTTTGAGCAAAATATTACTTTTCCCCGAGGTAAACAAATCCAAAACTCAAGTCGTTGGCGAGCGTGCGGGAGGTTGAACATAGTCAATCAATTTCTGGACATCGATATCATACACGTAGCTAGTCTACGCCGTTTGCAAATTAACAACAAAACTACAAAAGAGCGCTAAGTTCAGTTCATTTATTGTTTTTTTCTCTGTCGGCATTAGAATGCCGACAGAGAAAAAAACAATAAATATTGTCAAAGAGGCCACGAAAGTGATAGATTTGTCCATCTAAGGTAATCGTTCTTGTATTTGTTTGAAAAGCCATGCAAACATGTAAGTAAATTAAGAAATAGTCTAGAATAGGTGCGATCGTAATAATCTTGCATTTTCGTTACTTTTCAGAACTTGTAATAGGTAGTTGTCGCGGCAGCTAGCACGCGAGAGCATAACCTGTCTTGCCGCGCGGCCCCCCGAAACTCTGGCAGACCTGCACACACTCGCTAGGTCCTTCCCAGTCGGCCCTCGTTAATTTAACCTTTGAGTTCTAAATCCGCCTCATACGTGGATCCTTATGGAAAACGGTGCAGGCTAATACTTTCCTTAGATGTGTTGCTGCATCTTGCTAAAATTCATTCCTGAGGCAATTTCAGTTAATCCTCAATTTTCAAGCAAATACGAGTTTGTATTACTAGCAAGTCAAAGTGTTTGCATTGAACCACGTTGTAAACAATTCTCGCTCTTCCGTGTTATTGCCTGCAGGTGACGTCATGACTCATGAGCTCATCGCTCCGCTAAAATTACTTTTTTAGGAGTATGGAACGCCGACGCGAAAAAGAGCCAAAAATGTGCATGAAATTTTCCTTTTTTGCCCAACTTAAGGATAAAAAAAGAAAAAAGAATGTGGTATATCAATAAAGGCACATATTCAAAGCTATAAAGCTGAATCAAAGCCGGGATTGCGCCCCTCCTTTAACAGTTAACATGTATGAAAGGGTAGGACCCTTCCCCTTCATAACTCCAGAGAAAGAAAACAACAATAAAACGGACCATTTCGTTTCGGACGGGTTGTCCATTAATGCAGCTGCCACGGAATTCGTTCCGCTTCAAAATTATGACAATCTATGATCGATGATGTCGTTGAATGATGGTCGATATCAATCTAACTGATGGATAACGCAGTACATTTTTTTTTGGACAGGAGACATTATGTTTACATTAATCGACAAGAACAAATTGATTCATAAACTTTCTCACTCATACGTTCGAGTAAATCATCCTTTTAATTAAAACAACTAAAATGTCACATTCATTTTGCCGCTCTATGTCATTGTTACCATGGCAACCTCCAGATGGTACTGGGACCTGTTCATGGTCGGCCTTTTGCTCATCACCCTCATCCTTCTCCCGATCAACGTCGCTTTCTTCAGCGACGACGTCACGCGATACTGGGTCATCATCAACATCATCTCAGACTCGTTGTTCATGATTGACATCACCCTCAACTTCTTCACGGGTATCGTCGCCAACGCCGAGGACACGGTAAGCGAATCATTTAATAATATGTAGCATTTATAGAGCGCCGTGTATCTAGGTGCCCTATTCAGAGGCGCATTATTACCCTTGGTCATCAGGTACAGTTCAAACCCGCACAATTATCTTGTGCACCATCTCAACTCCCAGGGGAGCATACAAGTCCAAGCTGCCCTATGATGTAGCTATATACAGGCTAATTTAACACCCGACCAAGTAGTCATACCCATTTTCTATTCCTGGGTAGAGAGCAGCAATGTGGATTAAATGCCTTGCTGAAGGACATAAAATGCCGGGGCATCGATTGGGTTCGAACTCGGGTCCCGAGATCGGAAGTCAAGCGCTTATCCGATCGTGCCACAACACCTCCACCTCCATTTCAAAGGGTTCAGCTGTAGGCCTCTGCTCAAAGCAAAACATTAACGAGACACCCATTAGACCTTTGTTCCGCTATTTGCTAAAATAGTTTTGATCAATTATTTAATTTCATATCACAGGATGAGACAGAATGCGAATGTATGTATGAACAAAATAACTCATTCACAAGTTGACGCCAATGATTTTGTTAATTTTGTTAAAACTTGGTTCATTACCTCCCTCCAATACCTGGCAGAAAAAAGGTAAGGTTTCTTACGCGAGGGGGCGGCGCGGGGGTGGGGTGAAAATGCCCAAATGCCCCAAATTATTTGACAAGACAATAACTAATGTATTGGTTAAAATAATACACATATCTGTATGACTAGTAAATGCAGTCAGAGAGTCGTTGGTAAGATTTTATTGGTTCACAACTTTAGAATACGGTCCATTTAATGATGAAACACTTTTTATATAGCGCATAACACATAAGCATGTCCCTATGCGCTTTTATTATTACCCTTGGTCATCAGGTACAGGTCAAACCCGCACACTTATCTTGCGCACCATCTCAACTCCCCGGGGAGCATACTAGCCAATGGCAGCCATATAATAGCGCCCAGGCTAATCAACACCCGACCAAGTACCCATTTATACTCCTGGGTAGAGAGCAGCAATGTGGATTAAATGCCTTGCTGAAGGGCAAACCGAGTGGGCAGGGTTCGAACTCGGGATCTCGAGATCGGAAAGCGCGCGCTCTACCAATCTTGCCACACTATACGTCCCTCATTTATAACATCATAGACATGTTTAATGTTTTACTATATAATGCGAATGAATACATATTGAATGTTTTCTTCTCACAACGCTTTGTCTTTGAACGCCAGGTGATCTTGGACAGGAAGAAGATTATTATTAGTTATTTGCGAGGGTGGTTCTTACTCGACGTCATCTCGTCGTTCCCCTTCGACTACATCTACCTGTTCCTGAAGAACGCGGATGGGTCCAAGACAGCCCTCGCTCTAAGAGTGTTGAGGTACGTAGTATACTGTTACATAACAATCACAAATTACAGTCTGGCATATTATTCAGTCTCGTGGACTCTGGTGGGGGGGGGGGGGGGGGGGGGGGGCTCTTGCCCCCCCCCCCCAAAAAAAAAAAAAAATAAATAAATAAATAAATCATGGCTTAAATCAAATTCGATACCAATGATTGAAAAAAGGGTAATTCTTTTGACAAGATAACTCAGATTTTACTTCATGTCGAGTCAAATTTCCTTCCTAAGTTTGCGCCAGATTGCATAATTTCAAGTAAAACATTGCAAAAGCACCATTACCGTGCACGGACGGATACCCACCTACCATCACACACTCCCATCACCCTTCCCCCTCGGTCGCTTCGCTCCCTCGGGAATGGATTGTCTACGTCTGGAATACTTTGTTCATGTTATTGTAATATACATAATGTGACTTTTGATGCACTGTTTGAACTGTAACTGTCTTTTTGCGAATATTATTTTGGGGGTGCATAATTGTTTTTCTTGATATGAAACAAATATCACCTATTTTTCAGGTCGGTAGGATCATGACGCACTTACCCACGTTATAAAGTATATGTCGTCAAGTCAGAATTTCCTTCCTAGGTATGCATCAGATTGCACAGTTTCAAGTCCAAACATGCAAAAGCTCCCTACCGTGGGAGGGGAGACACCCCCTCCCAAACCCTCCTCCCGCTCAGTCGCTGCGCAATATCCGGCTGTGATGCGGATTTGGTTTAGCACCCCCCCCCCAAAAAAAAAAAAGAAGAAGATTTTTTGATCATTACGCCACTGTAATGTAAATTGCTTAGAGATGATTATCAATCATATTACGCGCTATATAAATCGAGTATATTATTATTATATGATTTGTTAACAATCTTTTTTGTTATCAAGTGAGTGTTTTCCTTTTTATATTTGACAGACTAACCAAAGTGTTGAGTTTACTGCGGCTTCTGCGTTTGTCCCGTCTGCTCAGGTACATTCACCGTCTCGAAGAGGTATGTACAACATTGTGTATTATCACCTGACTTAGTAAATACAGTACATCAGCTGCCATGTAACATTTTTGGATGTATACATGGCACTGTTACATGGCAATTCAGATGATAAAACAGTTGTTAACTTTGCTGTCGGGAAAATCATGGAATGTTCCCCTCGGGATTTTAAATGCTACTTCGTGAAGAAAATAAGTCCCTTGAGTACGTCTCGGGACTTATTTACTCTTCCCTCAATAGCATTTAAAATCCCTTGGGAGTGGAACATTCCGTGCTTTTCCCTCCACCACCAGTTAACAACTGTATAATATACTATCTAAATTATATAAATAAATTAATAATTATGTGAAGTAAGAAACGCATCTTTAAGGCACATTCAAATTCGTTCATTATTTCCCTACTATTGTCATAGTTATCAATTCGTTATCAATATGATTTTTGTAATTATTTCTGTATAGTTGCTGAACGTAGAAACCGCAGTGATTCGCATCGTGCATCTTGTGTTGGTCATGCTTCTGCTGATGCACTGGAATGGCTGCATCCAGTTCCTAGTGCCCTTCTTCCAGAACTTCCCCCCGGACTGCTGGGTCGTCATCAACGGACTAGAGGTAATACAAATAATACTAGTAATAACAGTCCAGGGGGTGTTGAGCTCAACTCTAAGTTTGACTTAAAAAGTATGGTAAGCCATTTTAGCTTTGAAATAAAATATATTCAAAAACAAAAATGCAAGTATTTGAGACTTTTCATAAATGTTACATCAAGAACATGAAATCTCTTTGATAATTGAAAATCTGTATGACTTGAATCAACATTTTATGCCTTTTAAACGAACTTTTACCAAACTGTTTCAGAGAAACTAATGGCTTTCCATAATATTTAAGTCCAACTTAGAGTTAAAGTGAAACCAGTAAAGTGTCTAACTCCACGAAAATTACTTAGAGCTTCTACATTTCTCTTCTACCGTGTTGTTTGGCTTATGGTAAGAGAAGAATAAAATAAGGTTAGATTTTTAAAAATGACCCTTTAGTATGACGATATCTATCATTGATAATCATTCAGCTCAAGAGCTTTAATGAACGGTCATAAACCTCATACACGTTGTACAGTAATTCGTTGTAAAAGCTGGGGGTATTTCACAAAGATGACTCAACTCTAAGTTTGACCCAACAATTATTATGGAAAGCCGTTAGTTTCTTTGTACAATTATTGTAACAGTTCGTTTTAAAAGGCATACATTTTGATAAGAACCAGTAATATTTGTTATTATCTAGGAGCCTTGAAGTTATTGATATACATTTTGTTCAGAAACCTTGCGCGTTTCAACCAATCAGATTCGCGCATTTAGAACACATGATCTGACTTACAATTAATTGTAACTTACAATCGATTGTATCTCTTTCTGCAATGGGGCCTAGAAGTGACAAGATTACTGTACTGATCAGTAACAGCAAGCGAAAATTCCAGCGTTTCGTTATCCTTTGATTATGATAATTATATATACAATTACCCCCCTTTTCTCCCCAGAACGCGAGCAAGATCGAGCAGTACTCGTGGTCTTTCTTCAAGGCGATCTGCCACATGCTAAGCATCGGCTTCGGCCGCTTCCCTCCCATGAACGTCACGGAGATGTGGATGACGACGTTCAGCATGATGCTGGGCGCCACTTTCTACGCCCTCTTCATCGGTACGATGTCGACCCTACTCCTGGCCGTCGACGCGTCGGGACGTCTCTACAACGAAAAGGTATCGCTGGAGTACTCGCTTAAATTATAGGATTTATTTTTAACTTATTTATGGCGGGTATAAAATATTTAAATGGACTCCGCTTATTGGATGAAAACAAATAGATCAAGTTGGACGATATCTACGGTCTTCCGTTTTCTTAAGTTAAACAAGTGAAGCTACAAAGTCTTCCGATCCGCCTTCAGAGAGATTTAACAAATGAAGGGATTCATGAAACCTTTCAGTATTTAATTGGTAAAACCATGAAGGATTTACGATTCATTATTTTTTTCCCTCTAAATAGATGGAGATAGTAAGCAAATAATTACCGTTGGTAAAGGCGATGGCACAAACTATCACTTCCGAGGCAATCTGGATGTAGCTATCTTTCCGAAGCGAAGCTGAGGAAAGATAGCGTATACCTTCAGATCGCCGAGGAAGTGATAGTTTGCCATCGCCTGAAACCAAAAGGTGATTATTTGCTTTATATTCCTCATCGGACTTCTTCTACTTCTAGATCTAGTACTAGTCTACTGTTACTGTGTTACTAGGTTTGATCTACTTACCAATATGTTATTCCATGACAATTCCATAACAGTTCAACATGCAAATTCTTTTCACCCCTGTTCGCACAATTGGTCATAATGTCGATGAAATTGAAAACTTTACGTTGTAGTCCACAAGGAGAGTCCTGGACCTGGTCTAGACTAGACTGTCTTGGATCGTGTTCATGTCGGTTTCACTGACAGGTATATGATGTTTTACATTGGCTTTCCCCTCTTCCTTGAGTTTCCGAAGAACAGTTTTGAACACTCGACCAGGTTTCGCAAAGTTGGTATCCTTGATAATGTCTATGTCTCGCAAATTCAAAAAATGTCTCTGCAGACCCCATACCTCAAAGCTTGTAGAGATTTCTTACTGTATGACTCACCATTTCGCGATTTCACACCAGCATACAATCTCCCCAACACTTGGTCTAGCGATTTCAAGTCCATGTCAGACATCAGTTTGTCAAAATGTATGATTCCAGCATCGCAATAATCTTGGATCGCTTGTTGTCGCTTTGTATTTTTACTTTCACTCTCAAGTAAAAACGTGTCCATTTCATCCTAATCAAAAAGCTCAAACCTTACGTTTGTGGCCGCCATTTCAGTAGAGCAACAGAACAAGCAATTAACAGCAAACGGTGTAATCAGATATAGGGTGTAATGTACGATACGTATGTACAGTGCATAGCGTGCAGTGTACTACCGTATGCAATACGAATACAATTAAACCAAACTATTTCAGAATTAAATTTGTCTTGATTCTCCCCTTACATAGGGATAATGATTCAATAATGATTTGTATAATTATGTGTATTTAAAATCTGATATATGTTTATAATACTGTTGTAACTGTAATTTGTTGTAATGTAAAGCGCATAGAGATGTTATTTCATATAATGCGCTATATAAATGTAAATTATTATTATTATTATTAATTCGCGCGCATAGAGTTATCGCGCCGGTACAGAATTTGAGTGGCCACACACTCCACGTTAAATTCAATGCAACCGCGGAGTGTAGATAGTACTTTACCAATTATCTAGTGAGTGCAACGCACTTTCGCCCAATATATCTACACAGTGTAACGAATTTTCTCCTCCCATCAATGATGGGCGAAACTATGTTTCATCACGTGATTAACTTTTGACCAATCGTAGAGCAAGATTCTTAGTATGTGGAATATAAATAGGTATATATTCATAGATAAATGGATATATTGGCGGATAGATACAGCATTATAAATATATAGATATAGTGATTGATTGATTGATTGATTGATTGATTGATTTATTGAGTGAGTGAAGAGTGATTATTGACTGATAATTATATATATATATATAGATAGATATACGGTCTATTTAAGGTCACAAAGCAGGTATTTAGCTCTGTGTCTACATGAGGTTGCTAATTCATTTCTAGTGTTTAGAGTGCTTTGGTTCGGCTTGCAAATAATAAAGTACTTTTCTGTTGTGCATAGAGTACATTTCTTGGATGCGGGGGAGTAGCCCTTGCATCTTGTGACAATGTTCCACTTGATTGAGTATGGTACATTGCTATCCTTTAAGTTCCATACATATTCAACTTGTAGTCGTATCCACTTTTTTCCAAAGCCTCTTGGTATGGTGGTGCGGCTTGGTTGAACGCCTCCTCGTTAGATGAGATTCTGCACAACCGTTTGTTAATGTTTTCTGGTGTATTCTTTATGATGCTTGGTGGGTGGTTGCTGTCTTTGTGGACGTATCGGGGGGTGTTGTTCGGCTTCATGTATGGCTTGTAAACATCCGTGTTGAGGTCTAATGTGATGTCCAGGAAGTCTACTACTTTCTTGTTGGCTTCGATGGTGATTTTCAGGCCCTCATCGTTGAAGATTTGGCATATTTTCTGCTTAATCTGTTCTGCTTGTCGGGGTCGTAGTTTGCATGCCACTAGACCATCGTCCCTGTAGAGGCCTGCGTTGATTTCTTTAATATTACTAAGTTTGTGCAATATGTAAAGTCCGACGAGTTCGCACGTTTCCGCCCCTTCGTAACTCCCCATGGTCACACCATGGTCACATTTGCAAGCCGAACCAAAGCACTCTAAACACTAGAAATGAATTAGCAACCTCATGTAGACACAGAGCTAAATACCTGCTTTGTAACCTTAAATAGACCGTACAGTAACTTATGTAGACCTTTGTAATTTTAAGTTGTAAGTTGAAGTTTTTGAATAAGTATGCCTTATTTTGGTACAAGTAATCCTTGCAAACTTTTTCAGTAAACCTTTGTTAATTGATGTTAGACTTATGTAAGTCAAAGTAGACTATAAGTGGTAGTAACTAAGCATGTTTATTCGGGCACAAGTAATCTTTTAAACCCTTTTATTCATGCTCACTCCCCCCATAAATTTACTTTTGCACAAGTTGAATTAACTTTGTTGAGTGATTCCCTTCTCGAAGTAATCACTTCTTACTTTAACCTGAAGAGTGGGCACATGTGTGCCTACGAAACAACGTTGTAGTTATAATGAAGTCATACTAATTGTTGTACATATATATATAATAGCTCCTATTCATTTAGTCGAGCACTTTAACCATGGTTATTTGCACTATTTATGCTATTGCTATATAGATAGATATATATATATAGATAGATAGATAGATAGATAGATAGATAGATAGATAGATAGATAGATAGATGAATAGATAGATACATGAATAGTTAGATTAACCTTCTCGGTCGTTGTTCTCACACAGATCAACCAAGTAAAAGAGTACATGAGATACCGCAAGGTACCCATGCACACTCAGCGACGGGTGTTTGAATATTATGAGCACCGATATCAACGGAAGTACTTCAGCGAGAGAACTATCTTGGCTGAACAGTCGCACCCCATTCGAAGGGTAAGCCGTCCTTATTTCATTAGATACTTGAATAACTGACCTTGGAGCATTACAGAAAGACTATAATTACCCATCAAGGACGAGAGCTACATGTATTTCAAGGCAAAATTGATCATTATCTTCTCAACAAATTGGCAACTCTTAATTTTTGTCTACATGTTTTATTGACATAAATATCGGTAGACAATATTTAGTTATGAATATTTAAGACGGTTTAAAATGAGTACAATGTACGTAATGAGTTAGCCACGGAGACATCACACCATCGCGACCGACTTTGTACAATTTCTCTACAGGAGATACTTCAGCACCACTTCAATGCCTTTGTGTCAAAGGTCAACTTTCTGAACGAGGCCGATCCAGACTTCGCCTATGACGTCATCGAGAAGCTGTCCTTCGAGGTATTTTTAGAAGGTGATGTCATCATCAAGGCCGGGAGTCTGGGTGGGGCCATGTACTTCATAGAGCACGGCTCGGTGGAAGTCTGGGTCGATGAGCGGGTCGTCAACAAACTCAGCGACGGAGACCACTTTGGAGGTTTGTTGCCGAATATGTTCTTTCAGTTGCTTGATTTTCTAGGAAATAGCATTGTTATTAGAATCTTTATCGTCATCATCATCATTTTCATCATGATCATCATATACTATAGTTGCGTAGGTACATAGGGGAGGGGCCCAGGCGTCTCCCAATAATTTGACATAAACAATGACAAACATAAGGGAAAATCCATTACAAATTAAGAAATAGAGCGTGCCTCCTGATTCCGAGTCCGTCCAACCTACTCAATTGATCACCATTATCATCTTCATTTGACGACTTTTCCGCAAAAAGATAGTATTGGTTACAATATCTGTGTATACGCAAGGCTACAACATGAACCAAATTCTAACTGATACGGCGACGAAATTACCCTTTTGCTTGTTTGGTGTACATCGTCATCATCGTCATCATCATCATCATCATCATCGTCGTCATGACCATCATCGTCATCATCGTCGTGACCATCATCATCCTCATCACCATCATCATCGTCATCGTCATCATGGTCATCATCACCAGTGGTGTAGAGTGGTCGGACTGATTAAGGGGGGGGGGGGGGGCACACCATATGTTTTTTCCCATAAAAAACGGATTAACATAATTATAATAAACATACTATTTTAAACTGTATATTACCCGCTGTGTCATCATTATTATTTTTGATTTGGTCTTTAAACTTCATTCCTGATTTGTTTTCCTGACAGAGATCTCGCTGCTGATTGACGAGCGGCGTGTTGCATCCATCATCGCTGCTACCACCTGCGATGTCTTCTGCCTCAGTCGAGATGACTTCCTCAAAGGTAACGCATTTGGAAGTAAATATGTGACCTTACACCACAAAACGACCGTTATGTCGCTGTAGTTCTCTTTTATTGGCTAAAAAAGACAAATTTTGTTCAAAGTATGAGATTTAGGATTTTGGTATTTCCTGAATAAGCATATCCTAATCTACCTTCTGGGAAATTTTGAGCGTCGGGAATCATGTTTAAATATTAATTTTCTATTTAATAAATGTGATCTTAATACAGCGCTTGCATAGACACTGATCTTTTAAGCGGCCCGTTTCTCCCTTATTTTAAAAATGCTTCAGCCGTATGTCATATCTTTGGCATTCATTTTGAAAGGGTTTGCTTAGTCCAAATATGACAAATTAGATACCATTTTAAAGGTAATGGATTCTATTTTAATGTGAAATGAAAATTAGGAAAATCTTTTTCCCGACTTATCAGTCGTTTTGTGGTGTAAGGTCACATATACGGTATCGAAGCTATGACAATCAAATCAAATCAAGACAGAGGACAGATATGAAATTGTTTCAACTGCATGATAGACCAAATGATTGTAACAATGTCTTCAGCCCATATTAATGAAAGACTAAGGAGCTTTAGTTACCTCACTTTAAAGCGTATATATTTTACAATTATGTTTGTTCTGGATGCGATCGCAACTTGTTTTCGAAAAACCTTCAAAACGTATCTAATATTTCCGATATCTATGGCAATATCAATTAATGCTCATTCATAATTGTCACAAACACGCTCCATTTGTGTTAATGTGAGATAGTTAGATGCGGAAAGTTTTTTATGTTATATTAAGAAATCGTAATGCTACTCTACCTTCAAAAATATAACTTGATACATGTTTAGCATGATTAGCGAAGTATCTTTTGAAAAGCATTTTTCATATTATCCTTTATGGCGACCTTACTTTAAA
This sequence comes from Echinarachnius parma, assembly GCA_037951105.1. Classification (NCBI taxonomy): domain Eukaryota; kingdom Metazoa; phylum Echinodermata; class Echinoidea; order Clypeasteroida; family Echinarachniidae; genus Echinarachnius; species Echinarachnius parma. The sequence goes on along the minus strand of JBAMJV010000698.1, from coordinate 116,642 downwards.
TAATCGTTTTTATGGCGTTTATGTGATTATGAAGAAGAAAAAAAATAATCCCCATTTCTCAAATACAGTCCTCAAGGAGTACCCCGAGATGGGTGCTCGCATGGCGGAGATCGCGCAGAGAAGACTCACCACCGTCGACTCCTCACTCGACACCGTCATCGAAGAAGACGCAATGTAAGTTATCCGTCACGTTCGAGATCAATGAAGGGATTCAGCATAATTTATGTTCTTGATGAGAAGCATACACACCAGGGATTTTTGGAATATATTCACCCGTTTCAAAACAAAATGTATTTTTTAGCGTTCCCCTACAGAAATCTGTGTCGCAATTTAGCTAGCGGCTAGCTTGCGGCTATAGCTAGCTATAGCGGCAAGCTAAACGGGATAGTACAGTTTTGGTCAAACTTAACTTTAGTAACCAAAACCTGCACCATAACATTACAAACAAATACGGTAGTTATAACTCCACAATGCTCGAAAGGTATACAAAATTACGAACGACTAAGTAAAAAGCATGTTATCATTAAAAAAGAGCCGTTAAAACACAAAAGGGCGCTCTCTGAAAACGCATTGGTTTCAACCATTAAAACAAAAAAATAGTGCATGAGACTTTTTGTTAAAATTATTATTAAATAGAGAGATCATCAACAACTATATAAAAAAAACCTTTTGTACATTTTTGAAAAAGTGTAAGCATTTTATATATATACGATCGGATATATCAATTGATTTTCAACTGTTTCTGAACCGATTTTGATCAAATACAGTTTATTCTGTAATCAAAATATTGTATACTAGTTCAAATTTGACACTCAGTTTTTCATTACCTCACAAAAAAATCCATTTAAAGGGATAGTTCAGTTTAGGTATAGAGGGCGCTTCAGGAAATAATTGTTGATATACATGTATAATGAAATATTAGTACATCCATCCGAGTGGAATAAATGTGGGTCCCACATTTATTCAACAATTTAAGCAACATAACGCCAGTTCATCTAGTTCTACTAAGTATGTATTCACCCTTCTTTGATTTGTTTTTAGTTTCCTACTCGTTTCAATAACCCCTCATTCGTCTCAAGTTAAAACCAAATCCTGCAGCATTTACTATTCTGGTTTTTGTTGGCGGCATATTTCCCATATTTATTCCTCTAATTCCTCATTACACTGTTATTATCTTCCAAGAATTCCCAATTTGTCATATTTTTAGACTTCTTCCTGTATCCTGAATGGTTGTTTGTCTATTCATTATCTCAGAAGGAAGAGGAGGAGGAAGATAAGTCACAAATCAAAAAAAAGAAAGTTTTATAGAAGTAGAATGAGTTTCTGTCTCCTAGCAAGGCATTTTATGATCATAATCATAAGAATGTCATCTTCATCACATCATTATCATCATCATCATCATCATCAGCATTATCATGCATCATCATCATCGTCATCATCACCATCAATATCATCATGCATCATCACCATCATCATCATCATTGTCATCATTATCATCATCAAACATTTTTGGGTATAGGTGTACATTTGAAATGTGATATTATATTTGATGTTACGTGATATATTTGATAGTTATGTAACATTCTGTAGGCGGTGTTTTCCATTTCTTGCTGCCCCTTTTAGTTTTGTATGTTCTCATGTGTATATGATAATTATAAAAATCAATCTGTATATTTTGCCATGTTAATGTAATATTATTGAAATTTGTCAGCCAGGAGGTGCTCATTAATGTCATCATCACCAACATCATCATCACCATCATTGTTGTCATTATCATCCTCATCACCAACGGCATCATCATTATCAGTCTTCATTGTTGTCATCATCCTCATCACCAACGTCGTCGTCACCATCATCATCATCCTCCTCACCATCATCATCGTCGTTATATTGTCTTTACTGTCCCCATCCTATTCTGAACGCAATCTTATCAACAAAAACATCTTTGCAATCATAACCAATTTTACGTTTCATATTTTCTTTCTTATACAGGGAGTGCGAAGAGGAGTCCGCGGGAAATAATAAAAACAACAACAACGAGGAGACCGAGAGTGAAGTGAAATCGGCTTCCAGTAAAGGAACCCCTCGCGCCGCCGTCCCCCACCAACCAAAGAAATCCTGCAAGCACAGGATTCACGAGTGGCTCAAGGACAACTTCTCTCAACAAATATAAACAAAGGAACAATTTACTTAAATTGATAAGAGAAAAGTCGAAAGAACAAATTAAAATTAAGAAAGGTTTAGCATCAACAAAACTTCCCAGCAATACACACAAAAAAGAATAATGCAATGATTATCTGAGAAAGTTTTTAAAGGATATATTAATATGAAAAAGTCTAGCTAATCGAAATTTTGGCAAAATGAAAACAAGCAATTAATTGATTTAAAGGAGAAGAACCGTTGCAAATTTTTGAAATTACGCAAGGTTTGCATAAAAGAAAGCCTCTCAGCAAATCTAAAAGCATAGAACAATTTACCAAGTTGAGAAATTAACCAAATGAAAATCAAAGAGATTTAAAGAAAAGCTAGCCAATTGTAAGCTTTCAGCTAATGCAATCAAATGCACAATTGATTGAGATCAACAAAGTATCGAACATATTGCAAATAGGCTAGGCTGTTTGTGATTTTGAGTCTAAAAAAGTCAGAAAACTTGTGTTGCCAAAGTTAGCAAAGATAGTCACACTTGTATCTAGTAAATGGTGCTATAAAGAAAGAAACTGTAGATGATATACGTGCAATTACAAATGAGACCTTCGGGTGTATCCTACTTATCACGAAAGTAAATAAATGTCATACGTAATCAAAGAATAAAATCATATACACAGATGATTAATTATTTTTCAAATATTTTTTATTACATTCAAATAGTTCGCCACAATCCATTATATTTCACAAAGGATGCGCTATTTAGAGCAATATATATCATTATACGACAGTACACGTTTCTTGTATGTTGTCGAAACAAACTGTCAAATACTGAAGTTGTTTGCAGTTCTTACCGGTTCATGTCGGTTCAATTCACTGCAGACATATGAAACAAACTGTTTTATAATGAAGTTGTTTGCAGTTCTTACCGGTTCATGTCGGTTCAATTCACTGCAGACATATGAAACAAACTGTCTTATAATGAAGTTGTTTGCAGTTCTTACCGGTTCATGTCGGTTCAATTCACTGCAGACATATGAAACAAACTGTCTTATAATGAAGTTGTTTGCAGTTCTGACCGGTTCATGTCGGTTCAATTCACTGCAGACATATGAAACAAACTGTCTTATAATGAAGTTGTTTGCAGTTCTGACCGGTTCATGACGGTTGAATTCACTGCAGAGATTTTTAAAAACACGTTTTGTACAATAATATCCGCCAGTATATACAACTCTATCTGGGCAGAATCCTACGTCGAAAATCATGTTGAAAACATTGATTAGATGCCATTAAAATTGTCTCAGATTCAATAAGCCAAAACATATCTGCCACACTTGCAAGATGTTTATGAAATGCAATAGTGTATATTTTGTGGACAATGAAACTTAGTTAATTACCAATTAATTTATATTATCAGAGTGTATGATCAGCGAACAAAATAAATTTGTTTGAATGACCAATGGTTTGACTGTCATAGAGAACATATATTTTGTGAGCACTGTTAGAAGTATATTGATCAAAGTATTTATTTTCGGAATAATAAACTACTATGTTTTGTGAGCACTGTAGAAGTATATTGATCAAAGTATTTATTTTCTAAATAATAAACTACTATGTTTGCCATGTATGGGTATTCTGTAAGATATGTTCTCACTTGAAAAAATATATTTGAATGTGATCATGAAGTATTCAAATAAACTGCAATAAACTGAACGTTTGTCAGTTTCCAGAGTTTACTAATTTCCAAACTATCTGTATAACTGTATCAACATTTTCCACATGTGCCATGCCATCATTATTCAAATACATTGTACCAAATGAATTCACAATGTAAAGCTTAGTATCATTCCAATACACACAATATGAAAGAAACCTCATATTGAGTTCATTCCATCAGTAATTCCCCAAATCTTTTAAAGTTGTTTAGAGAACAACAAAGTGCATCCATTAAAAGATGAAATACAGAACTGCCCCAAGATTCAAGATATTTCTTTTAATACTTTAACTTCATGCAATTTATATATGGCAATATCATTCATTTCTTAGCAGGGGATGGAGGCATAACAGATCTACATGCTCACTACATGTATTGGTATGACTTTTTTCTTCTGCAACCGAGTATCGATTAAAATTATGCAAGTGTTCAATTCATCTAGGACGGAGCTCCACATACATTCTTACAGTCCATGAGATATTAGGGTGGAGTCATTCTCCAACACAGGTAATACAATCGAACCTGCTCTAATGACTACAAGTGCAACAGAATACACCTGGCTATAAAGACCAGAATAAGTTGAATCCTATAGAAGGAAGGAGTTTTACATGCAACTGCACTTCCAACAGAAGAAACACCGGACCATAAAGATGTCTGAAATGTTCATGTTGGTGGTCTTTAAAGACAGGTTTGACTTGATATAAATTATCTTTCCTTAATTGAAAAGAGGGATATTTGGGGGTGGGGTTTTACTTCTTGGAGGCCTGGACAGCTGCCTGTACGCATTTTGCCATCGTCTGCGATGCTCGGCTGATGGAATCCGTCATGTAGAACTGGTCTAGGCTGAACTGCTTGACTTGGAGGGCCTCTGATGAAAGTTTGGTGCTCACAGTCTGTAGAAACAAAGGAATACACAAAAAACAGTGAAAGGGACTACATGAGATATAGATTAATTTGCAATCGTCTGCGATGCTCGGCTGATGGAATCGGTCATGTAGAACTGGTCGAGACTGAACTGCTTGACTTGAAGGGCCTCTGGTGAAAGTTTGGTGCTCACAGTCTGTAGGAACAAAGGAATACACAGAAAACCGTGAAAGGGACGACATGAGAAAAATCTAGATTATTTTGCCATAGTCTTGGCCTTGGACTGAAAGCTTCGTGCTCACAGTCTGTAGGTTCAAAGGGATACACACACAGGACTTCTAGTAGTGATACATTTCTTTAAGATAATATAATTTAAAACAAAACATGAAAAGTCGTTCAAAATTATGTAAGTGACAGGAACTACTATTAAGCTTATATTATATGGTTAGTTGAATGTGTGCTAGCAGATTTGTTTCTTCTCCAAAATGTGTCAGCATTTCCCGATAAGAATTGATCATTATCATACACATTTTTTGATCCAATACCTATGTCAAATACAACAAAAATCACTTGGAGCTTTCATGTTTCTCTTGTACCTTGTTTGGCTTATGGTAAGAGAATAATGAAAGAGGTTTTGATTTTCAAACGTCACCCTAGTTATGGAGAGATTAATGATTGAATGAAAGGCATTCTGGAATGCTCTTTGATTGTAGTAAAACATCAATGGGCAGTAGGTGATACAATCTGACATAGATTTAAACCTTTTTTTCACAAGTTAACCAGTGCTCTTTTTCCCCCAAGAAACTGTCACAGATCATTCAGAAGAATCTCACAATGAGATTGGTAAATGATTGGAAGTCTCAAATATCACTTTTGGAAAAATCTTATAAAGTTAATGGATGCCTTTAATAAGTTATCATACCTTGCCAAGAACACTGGACTGCTCGAAGAAGTTTGCCTCCTCGACGTCTCCATACCGCGTGAGGTTTGGTGATACCTCAGTCAATCTCTGCCTAACAGCTTCAATGTCATCGTATGGTAGCGTCTGGCCCGAAACCTGTGCACAAATCAGTATCCAGAAGTGAATTAATAACACTCCAATTGCAGAGTATATTACTATCTTTGATTTCATCCATATCTTGCCACAATTAAGAATGACTGGATTGCTAAAAGAAGTTAGCTTCCTCGACTTCTATACACTTAACTCTTAACGTGCCAGGGGTTTTAATGCTCTATGGTATTTGTGTGTATTGTAATTCGCAAAAATGCGAGCTTGGCACTCCAGGAGTTAAAGGGACTTAGTAACATTGTCCAAATCCTAAAAACTTACTTGGAACTCTAGTGGTTCTCTCATACCTTATCATATTCATATTAACAATAAAAGCACAGGACCGGTTTTGTTTTTTTAAAATTTTCATTTCGTTCAATAGATATTTATGATTGAAGTGTTCAGATATGAAAATTGTCTACGGGATAATTTCATGCTGTGTACAAAGAAAGTACAATGAGTTAGTGAATATCACTTTGCATTTTTGCTCATATCTCAGCCAAAAAACATTCAATTAATGTGAAATTTGCAAAGAAAAGTTACTAGATGCCTTTAAGTGCCAAGAAGGAAATAAAGGGGATAATTATAGCGTAAAGTGCATAGAGATGATATTGTATCAATAGGCGATATATAATTTGCCTTATTTTTTGTTTCGCGCATACAGAGTCCTAGTGATTATTCTGCGCTATATAAGCATATACAATTATAATTATTATTATACGAATTGAACCTATTATTATTATTATTATACTTACTTCTGATAGGGCTCTGACGATCTTCCAGTCCTCACGAGCAAAGCCAGGTGCACTCACTGCTAACCTGTAATAAAATATAAATCATGAGTTGAATATACTTTATTTTGTAATATACTGTCATAAATATAAATAATGAGTTGAATATACTTTATTTTGTTCATATGCAGCAAAATTTTTTTTTTAAAGAAACAAATAAAACATTAAATTCTATACACACATCTTGATAAAGGTTGAACAGTGCTCCAAATTGTATATAAACTGCATATAACGTAGCTAGAACAATAATTGTTAACACTAACCTTAACTTTACATCTCATTGCAACTCAACTTGAACAAACAAAAAACGACCTTAATCATAACCGAGTGAAGCAGTTGTAGTATCAAGCTTTAACTCAGTTACAGAGTCATCACGATACAACTGCATTTCTGAAACTAAACAGAAATGAACCTCCAGATAAAAAGAAAAAAACAAAACAAACAAGAGTGCGTACCTTGTTTGTTGTGCTCTTCCCTCTGTGTTGACGTAAGTGGCAGTCTTCTCTGTGTAGGCCGACCCAGGTAGGACCACATTGGCCATTGTTGCACCAGCGTCTCCATGGTGACCTGATTAAAGAGAGATAAGAAAATAATAAATAGCATCTAGAAATTCACAGCTAATCATCAACAAGATTATAACACAAGCAAAATGAAAATAGTTCAATTCGATATATCCTATCCCTAAGTGGCAGTCTTCTCTCTTTAGGATCACATTAGCCATTGTAGCAACAAAACTCCCATGGTGACTTGATAATAAAGAGATCGTAAACCATCCAATTTTCCCAACATAACAACTTGAAATTTAAAGAGAATCATCAAGAGTATAACATGAACAAAAGGAAAATAGTAAAATTTCATGTATCCTATCCCTGTGTTTACATAAGTTGCAGTCTACTCTTTTTAGGATCACATGAGCATTTGTAGCAGATAAAGAGATCGTAAACCATAAATGTGTCCTCTGAACATAAAAATCTTGAAATTAAAACGAGAATCATCAAGAGTATAACATGAACAAAAGGAAAATAGTAAAATTTAATATATCCTGTCCCTCTGTGTCGACATGTTCCCTGTGTAGGCAGACCCAGGTTGAATGACATCTACCATTGTAGCACCAGTTGTCTCCATGGTGACCCGAGTGCAACATGAATAAATAAACCATAAACATTTGCTGACATGAAGTCTTGAAATTCAAAGGTAATCACCGAGAGCATAGCACAAACAAAAGGAAAATAATATAACTTCATGTATCCTGTCCCTAAGTTTTGACATCTTTTCCAGCGTACAAAGGGCCAAGCAGGACAACAACAGCTATTGTAGCACCGGCATCTCCATGGTGACCGGCTATATCAAAACCCACAACTTGTCGGTAATTATGTTTTGCAGTTATTGGCTTCCAAAGTTGAAAATCGGTCCCAGGGGCCAAATTAACATTTTGACATTTGAATATAAAATTTATCGTAACTCTGCCAAATTTTATCAAAATTATTGAAATAGGTATGAAATTGAAGCCGAGGAATACCCCTTTCGAATGGTATGTAAATCTCAAATTCTATTTTTGCCAACAAGTGACGGGTTTTGATAAAGCCAGTCACATTTAATCAAGAACAATATATAAAATCAATAAATGACAGATAGGATATTACTCCTTCCTTTTGTCATGATTATCATTGTTGCATTAAAGGGATCTAGTAACTTTGTTGACATGTGCAAAAAGCAATGAGTGGTTGATACAATGTATATTGTTGTTATCTGATATGTCCACTGGGTGTTGTGTGAAAATTTCAAGTTAAATGGACTTTATATGGCCGAGTAATGAGCAAAAATGCAAAGTGACATTCACTAACTCATTGCACACGGTTCTGATGATCCATTGGATAATTTGACATCTGAACACTTCAACCGTAAATATCTTTTTAACGAAAGGGAAATTTGAAAAACCGAAACCTGTCTCATGCTTTTTTTTTGTTAATAAGAATACAACAAGGTATGAGGGAACCACTATAATTTCAATTGGATTTTGAGGATTTGGACACTGTTTTTTTTTTTTTTTTTTTTTTATCATCGCTAATAGTGAAGTCAAGCTGTTGTCAACCTTTAATTCAGCTTATTTGTATTATTTATGTTATTTGTGATACATAATTCGCTCTACATTTCACTGCGTGAATGCTACATCTGAACCATGTGATTGAACAGTGAAAACTACCATGTATACACTGGGAAGATTGACAATTTTAGACTGAAAGTTGATTTCAATTCTGCCTTGGACTCATTGGATCTTGATGCTGGTCCCATGTGAAGAACTCTGTGTAAGCGATTTGCTAGAATTAAGAACTAACATCATTTGAACATACGTGTATCTAGCAGTGACCAGAGACTTTTTATTCTATTGAGACCAACGTTCTTATTGAAACAGTAACAATAGTCACTTGTGACACTGTCTATTGATCCCTGAACTTTAATCCAACAAGCCTTTGATACCAACAGCTCACTTTCTTTTCAACCGTGGAGCCAGCCTTTTGAAAGTTTATACCCACTTCTATTCACTGATAAACCTGCCTCTTGCCCGCAAACAAAGGCTACTTATAAACTCAGTAAAAAAAGGTAAACAAACTCAATCACAATGCCAACAAGTAAGGCAAAGAAAAACACTGCTGCTGCTACTGTTCAACCCGAGACTGAATCATATGACAACCATGATCATATAGCAGACGAAGTCCAGAACTTCTTTAACAGTAAACACTTTAGTAAGATGTTCCAGCTAGCAGTCACGAAGTCGATGAAACGGGAGACGCAGGACCTGCGTGAGAAATTGGAGAAGGCTGAAGGCAGCATCCTTGAACTAGAGAACCAGCTGCACACAAAGACAGAAACCATCAAGAGACTTCATGAAATACAAGAAACCAGCCTGGACAGCATCAACAAGCTAAAGGCAGACTCCAATGAGGCAGAACAATACTCCAGGCGTACATGTATTCGGGTGTACGGCGTTCCTGAACACCCAGGAGAGGACACGGACACGCTGGTCTTGGATCTGGCGCGCACAAAGCTGGACCTAAACCTGGAACAGAATGAAATCGACAAATCTCATCGTGTCGGTGCACCAGCCGCTGCAGGAGCACATGAAACGACTGGGAGGAGCGCTGCCAAACCGAGACCCATCATAGTGAGGTGTACCTCATACCGCACCAGAGAGAGAATCCTGAAGAACCGTAGAAAGCTGAAAGGTACCCACATAGGCATAGAAGAAGATCTGACTGTAAGAAATAGGACCATCCTATACAAAGCGAAAGAAGAAGCCAAGAAAAATGACAAGATAGACGCAGCATGGTCGACCGACGGCAGGATCATCCTGTTGCTGAAGGCAACGAACGGGAAATCTGTCAGGAAAAGAATCTGGTCGGTGAGTGATCTTTCAAAGATATGAACTACAAAACATTTCTTACATTTTATCCGGACCTTATCATGATATTGACATTGACACTTATTGAGACCGTACATATTCCCATGATATACCGGAAGTCTACAGTTGTGCCTTAGGGCTAGAAATCTATACTCTGAAATTTGAATTAATATTATTGCTAATTTTCTTATACACATAATATTCGATAATAATTTCATATTCTTCCCATGTGTATACAGCCATTATGAACTATACACTGTTATTCGCTGTATTTTTAAGATAATATTATTTGACGTTGTTTGTTGTTTTTCTTTTTGATGTCATTTGAATGTAGTTGTATCTTGTGTAACAGGCAAAATAATGTAACATGTAGAAATTGTTTCTTGTGTAAAGTGGATGATCAATCTGATTTAATACTTGATGATGATACTGGTGATTTTATTGAAAATCAATATTACACTCCCTTGGAATTTAGTCGTGTTTTGGAAAACTTTGAACAATGTACGCTATCTCTTGCCCAATTTAATTGTCGGAGTTTAAAACAAAATTTTGATATATTCACAAACTGTCTTGATGTTTTCAATAAACCATTATCATTAATTGGAGTTTGTGAAACATGGTTAAAAGAAGGAGAAGAACAAGAAATTTGTATTCCTCATTATAGCTTTGTTGGAAATTGTCGCCCAAATAAAAGAGGAGGTGGAGTTGGTTTATATATTAATGATAGCCTAAGATTTTTTAGACGTTTGGATTTAGATATTTTTAGTGATGAAATGGAAAGTGTGTTTATTGAATTACGTAATAATGTGAAAAATTTTATAGTTGCTGTTGTATATCGACCTCCAGGTCAAAATCCGTTAAATTGTTTACTTCATCTTCAAGAATCTTTGAATAAGATAGTGGAAGAAAGAAAGGAATGTATTGTTATGGGCGATGTTAATGTTGATTTTTTGAAAAAGGATAAAAGTATGAATGTAATGGATTTTTTTAATAGCTTTGTTACTCTCTCATTTTTACCATATATTTATAAGCCGACTAGAATAACAAAAGATACTGCATCAACTTTAGATAATATATTTTATAATTATTCTGAAAATGTTTTAAAATGTGGCATAGTTATTACGGATGTGAGTGATCACTTAACACCATTCATTATTTTGAAATCAAATATGTTTGATTCCGAGCCCGATGATGAAATTCCTAAAGTTGATTTGAATGAAGAAAATATAAAACATTTTTGTAATGAGTTGAATAAAGTTAGATGGGAACGACTAAATTTAATTCATGATGTGAATGATAGGTATAATTATTTTTTAAAGTTATATAAAGAGGTTTATGATGAATGTTTTCCTGTTAAATTTGTTAAAAAGAAAAAGAAAGTAGAAAAGCCTTGGGTAACAAAAGAGGTAATACAATTGAGTAAACGTAAACACTTGTTATATCGGAAGTACTTAAGAAATTCAACTCCTTTACGTGAACTTTCATATAAAACATGTAGAAATACCTTGAATAATTTAATTCGGGAAAATAAACGTGCATTCTATGATTCTAAATTTGATAATGTTCGTAATAATGTGAAAGCAACATGGAAACTAATAAACATGATTTTAAATAAGAAAACTTTGAAGCATGGTGTAAATGATATTGAAATTGGTGGTGAAAAAATTATGGATAAACAAAAAATTGTAAATACATTTAATTCTTATTTTAGTAAAATTGGACAAGAATTACAGCAAAGTATCAATACTAACATGTGTAATGATGAGTCAGTTAAATATGATCAATACTTAAAAGGAAATTTCATAAACTCACTGTTTTTATCCCCTGTTACAAATGCAGATATTATTGATGTGGTTATGAATTTTGATGTAAATAAAAGTCCTGGGTATGATGGAGTTCACCCTAAGGTACTGAAACAGTCGATTCATTTAATTGTTACACCTTTATGCAATATTATTAATTTGTCATTTGAAAATGGAATATTCCCTGATGCTCTCAAGATTGCGAAGGTGATTCCAGTTTTTAAAAAAGGCAATAAATCTCTTATGAATAATTATAGACCAATATCCGTTTTATCAGTTTTTAGTAAATTATTTGAAAAGATTTTATGTACTAAATTGACTAGTTTTATATGTAAAAATAACATTTTATATGAGAAACAGTTTGCTTTTAGAAAAGGTTACAGTACTTGCCATGCACTTCTCGATTTTACAGATAAAGTAGCAAATGCTTTTGAAAATAATGAATTTTTAATTGGTGTATTTTTAGACCTCTCTAAAGCGTTTGACTGTATTGATCATGATATTTTAATAAATAAATTATGTTTTTATGGAATAAGAGGAATTCCTCTTCTTTTAATGAAAAGTTATTTATCACACCGAAGGCAATTTGTTAGTATGGGTAAATGTTACTCAGAACATAGTTCTATTTTAACTGGGGTCCCACAAGGTTCAAATCTTGGACCACTCTTGTTTTTATTGTATATTAATGATTTGCCACTTGTCAGTAATATTTTATCTTCTATTTTATTTGCTGACGACACTACCTTGTTTGTATCCGGTAAAGATCCTGAACATGTGAATATTTTATTGAATAGTGAAATTGCAAAAATACATAAATGGTTTCTTGCTAATAAATTGTTGATTAACTTTGATAAAACAAACTATATAATTTTTAAAACTAAAAATAAATATGTGAATGAAGATGTTATTAAGATATGTATTAATGGTAAAGAAATAAAGCAAGTACACCAAGTAACCTTTTTAGGTATTATTATTGATCAAAACCTAACCTGGAAATACCATATAAATTGTATTTCCAATAAGATCTCTAGAGTAATTGGTGTTTTAAATAGACTTAAACTTATATTGCCATTACGTATACTTGTAAACTTGTATAATACTATGATTTTACCATATTTTAATTACTGTATAATTGTATGGGGCAATTGTGCAATGCATTTGATGCAAAAGATATTTGTATTACAAAAGAGAGCTGTCAGAGTTATAACAAATTCTTTTTATAGAGCACATACAGATAAATTATTTTTTAAATTGAAATTTTTAAAACTTCATGATTTATATGAGATAAGTGTTGCAGCTTTTATGTTCTCTTATGTATATGATAAAATTAAGTTGCCTGATTGTTTTAACGATTACTTTGTTTTGAATAGAAACATAAATGTATATACTACTAGAAATTCACACAAAATGTATATTCCATTCTTTCGTTATAGTTTTTCTAGAACTGTTATTAGATATAGAGGGTCAGTTATTTGGAATAATCTACCAGACTTTTTAAAAGAGTGTCCAACATTACCTAGTTTCAAGCGCAAATTTAAATGTAAACAATTATCAAGTTACAATTTATCTATATAATTTCATACAAAAACTTAATTTTGCCTGTCTGTATATATGTATGTGTGACTTTGTAGTTTGTAAATGTTAGTTGTATTATTGTGAACAACATTTTTATTCTTGTTTTATTTATGATATAATTCATGGTGTTGTAGAAAAAGGGGACCGGCCTAGACAGGCCAATGGCCTTTTCTGGTCCCTCACATCCCTGCAAAACCCATTACCTATATTTGATGTTGTTTGCTATTGTACGATATCTTTTATCATTGCATGTTGTAAATAGTTTGTATATTTATTTAATTGTATTTGATTGTAAAATGTGATTTTATGGATGTGAAATAAACTGAAACTGAAACTGAAACTGAAACTGAAGTCCCTTTAACATTCTTTCCAGTCAAGCACACTACAAAAGGAAATTCCTTTTTCCATAAACTTTGCTTTCTGTTTTCTCTGTTTAAATGTGTGACTTACTCTCGTGAATATCATGGTAACAAATCCTTATGAATTCCAATCAATTCCCAAACCACCTTTCAAAACCTGTAATGTAATAGGTTAGGGACTTTCCCCTTCTAAATATATATGAATACATTTTACTATTAACAACATCTGACAATAAGTTTACCATGAATCAGCGATCAAGTAATAACAACATCCTGGTAATGATCTGACATTTCCTTCATAGATATCTTCATTACTTCCTCTTTATCAACCATCTTACATACAGATAAAGGATATGAGGAGATATTTTGTCTCCATAAGTCCAACAACAAACTTGAGTCAGAAGGTCACATACAGTCAAACCTGTGTTCGTGGCCAGCTCTCTATAGCAACCACCTGTCCATAGTGACCACTTATATACCACATACCTATATATGTGACCGGCTATAGCAAAACCCGACACTTGTCGGTAAAAATCAAAATGTAGATTTTCATACCATTACAAAGGCCTCATCACAAGCTTTGATGCTTTGTTCTAACTAATTGGTTAATAATTAGCGAAGATATGATTGTTTCAATTGTACAATCGTAGGTCTTTTACACACATTGTGTGAACTTAAAATGCCCATTTCTTCAAAACATGAATTACCGATGAGTGCCGGGTTTTGCTATAGCCGGTCACATATGATACTGTATTAACTTCCAATTTTCTAAAAGTAATACATTCTAACATCTGACAATAAGTTGACCACGAATCAGTGATCCGAGTACTACTGACATCCTTGATTGGATCAAACACTTCCTTCAAAGATATCCCCATCACTTCCACTTTATCAACCATCTCAAATACAGATTAAGGATATGAGGAGATATTTTTGCTCCATAGGGGAATTCTCCATGCTTCTGACAACAAACTTAAAGGTGCACCTGTAAAGTGTCTAACTCCACAAACATTTATTTGAGCTTCCACATTTCTCTTCTACCGTGTTGTTTGGCCTATGGTAAGAGAATAATAAAATAGTGTTAGATTTTTTCAAATGTCCCTTAAGTATGACGATATCTATCATTCAGCTCAAGAGCGTTAATGAACGGCCATAAACCTCATAGACGTCATACAGTAATTTTGTTGTAAAAGCCGACACAAATTTTCGTTTTTTTAACCAGGAAAGCAGTGTTCTTTTTCAATGAAACTTTCACAAATCATTCGGACATCTCTTACAATGATTTTGGTACAGGATTGAAGTCTCAAATGTCGTTTTGGGCAATATCTGACACTATACAGGTGCACCTTTAAGTGAGAAGGTCACATACAGTCAAACCAGTGTTATTTACCTCTCTATAGCAAACACCTGCCCACAGTGACCACTTATTTTTTCCCCATAGGACAATATATACCTACATTATATGTATTAACTTCCTAATTTCTAAAAGTAATACATTCTAACATCTGACAGGAAGTTTACCACGAAACAGTGATCCAAGTATCATTAACACCCCGGTGAGGATCCAACACTTCCTTCTTCAAAGTTATCCCCAGCACTTCCTCTGTATATCCCTTTATTACACATTTGATAAAGTATATGGGGAGATATACATGTAATTCCCCCAGAAGGAATTCCCCTTCTCTCTTCTGACAACAAACTTAAGTGAGAAGGTCACATACAGCCATCCAGTATTATTTACCTCTCTATAGCAACAACCTGCCCACAGTGACCACTTATTCCCCCCCCCCCCCCCCCCCATAGGACAATATATACCTATATGCAATGCTAGAAATTAACCTTTTTGCCTTGTGGCCCAGTCGGGCAAGTAAAAACAAGATTGTTCAACTTTGAGTGGCCCGGAACCTAAATCTGGTGGCCCCATACAATTTCTGTTAAATTCAGTTGCTCGAACGGGCCAGTACAGTAGAATTTAGGATCAATGAAATTTGGTGGCCCAGAGCTAATTTTAAGTCGCCCCGGGCCAGCGGGACAAGTTTTCCCCATCACCTCTGTATATTCCTTTATTACACATTTGATAAAGTATATGGGGAGATATACATGTAATTCCCCCAGAAGGAATTCCCCTTCTCTCTTCTGACAACAAACTTGGAGTCAGCAGGTCACATACACATGTAACTGTTATCAGGCGAGGCATCCCGAGAGAGAGAGAGAAACTTGAGCAACACCAATATGAAGTGGACTAAGGGCTTTCCTTTCTGTTTAAAGGGACTTAGTAACATTGTCCAAATCCTCAAAATCCAATTGAAATTCTAGCGGTTCCCTCATACCTTGTTGTATTCTTATTAACAAAAAAAGCATGGGACAGGTTTCGGTTTTTCAAATTTCGTGTACAAAGTGAGTGCAATGAGTAAGTGATTGTCGCTTTGCATTTTTGCTCATTACTCGGCCATATAAAGTCCATTTAACTTGAAATGTTCACACAACACCCAGTGGACATATCAGATAACAACAATATACATTGTATCAACCACTCATCGCTTTTTGCCAAGTTACTAGATCCCTTTAAAGGATTTCCTTTAAATATATTTGTTCAGGTTGACTATTTACTTCAGTCTATAGTGGCCACTAAAAGTGATCCGCTGAAAAACTTAAAGGGCAATGAAACCCAAGCAAACTGTTGCTTTCATAGTCTTGAAGAGATTAAGAAGAATAATCTCTGAAAGTTAGAGCATAATCGGGTAAGAAACAAGAAAACTACGGCTCTTTGAAGATGTCCATTTATTCCTATGGGGAACTCAAATTGGCTACGCACTCTGATAAGTGTGTGGACAACTCCCCATATGTTTTGTACACAAATGTTCCCATATGTTTTGTACACAAATGTTCCCATTTTTACAGTTTTCTTCATAGTCACATTTTTCCATTCCCCCAACTCATGATATGTTATGTATAAAAGCATTCTACAAAACATATGTTGAACTCGAACGAAGGGTAAACATAAATTTTGAGAAAATTGAACAAAACTGAAATGTTGTGTACAAAATGAATGGGGAGTTGTCCACAACTTTGCCAGAGTGCGTTGCCAATTTAAGTCACTCGAAGAAATACATGGCTCTTTTCAAAGAGCCATAGTTTTCTTATTTCTTGACCGATTGTGCTCAAAATTTCAGAGAATATTTATTATATTAAGTGTATTATAGTGCATACAACAATTTGTCTGGATTTCATTGTCCTTTAAAGGCAATGTTGCCATGGAACCTGTCTGTAGAGGTCAACTGTATACAGTGGCCACTTTTCTTTCTACCCTTAGGTGTTCACTATACACAGTCTTGAATTATTTGTACAGTCCATTTTTTCAGGAGCCATGAGCCACCTTGGTTATAGTGGCCACTAAAAGTGATCCCACACATAATAAAATCATTTTCAGGAGCCTGTCTGTAGAGGTCACCTGTCTACAGTGGCCACTTTTCTTGTTTCCCTTAGCTGGTCACTATACACAGGTTTGCCTGTATTAGAACAGTCAAACCTGTCTAAGCAGCCACCAGTCTATATTGGCCACTTAAAGTGATACACTGCAGAATGAATGTTATGGAACTGTCTGTAGAGGTCACTCATCTACATTGGCTACTTTTCTTGCTTCCCTTAGGTTTGACTGTATTTTATTATCTTACCTTGGTAAACGACAAAGCAATCTTTTGGCAAGTCGTCCCTTGTGATTGTGCCCTCATCAGCGCCCATGAGGAACAGGACCTTGGGCTTGGTCTCACGGATGTAGTCTACTCCAGCCTTGTAGCCCAGGTCCAGGGCAGCTACCTGGCTGGCAACCTGTAAAATGAAACAAAGATAAATAAATTAATTTTTCTACTACCTAAAAACCATAGGCATAGGATAACTATTTATCGCAACTCTGAACAGAACTCTGGGCATGAACTAACAAGGATGTAGTCCACAGCAGCCTTGTAGTCCAGGTCCAGAGCAGCTACCTGGCTAGCAACCTGTTCACTGCAGACAAAACATTTAATCATTCTACCATCTCAAAAACATAGGTGTAGGATGAGTATATCTCAATTGTTAGGGTCAAGGAGCAGCTCAACCTGACTCTAAACAGTTAAGTCAGAACAAGCAAACGTGTACGCAGAATTTCCATTCATGCACTTGGTAGTTTTAGTTCCTAGAACTTTATCAATGAGACCTTTGCAAATATGGCAAAATATTGGCAAATATATATGATAACTCAATTTAGTCGCATCTCAAAGAGCCTGCAGCGACAATACCACCAACAATTCAAATAAACTTTTCAAACTATTTACATAATTATAATATTATAACAGTAATTTTCCTGTTCTTGTTCCAATTCAGTAAAACATCTTTGTGTGATGCGTCTTGTCATGAGCATGTTTTTAAAATATATTTTTTAATTCAATTATTCTACACTCATGGCATGGATTACCCTCGTCATCTACAACCTGGTTTTCAATAGATCTATGTCCAAAGTTATTTACATACCCTTTGTAGCACATTCAGTACTCTCCAGTCATCAGGAGCTTGGCTGCTGGCTCTCACGGCCTGAGCAAGCGATGAAACCGCCGCATGGACTGCAGCTCCATCTCCCCTCTGAAGAGCGGCTGAACCGACTACGATCATAGGGTTCTTGGCTGCTTTGAGGGTCTTTAGGAACGGGTGGGAGCCATTTGCTAGCTGTTCCACTGCTGAAATCGAGTCGCCAAGGTGCTGCGAGATAAATAAATAGAGAAACAAAACATTCAATATGACCTGATCTGATTGATAGGTTTGAAGACTGAATAGATGCATGAAACGCAGTCCTGTCTTCCCTCTGAAGAGCGGCAGAACCTACTACGAGCATGGGGTTCTCTGCAGCTTTGAGTGTCTCGATGAATGGGTGAGATCCATTTGCTAGCTGTTCCACCGCTGAAATCGAGTCGCCAAGGTGCTGCGAGATAAACAAATAGAGAAACAAAACATTCAATATGACCTGATTTGATTGATAGGTTTGATGTGTGAATCCAAGCCATATCTTTTTATTTTTTAAATGCAGAAGAACCAGCGGCAATCATTGGGTTCTCTGCAGCTTTGCGTGTCTGGATGAATGGGTGAGATCCATTCGCTAGCTGTTCCACTGCTGAAATCGAGTCGCCAAGGTGCTGCGAGATAAACAAATGGAGAAACAAAACATTCAATATGACCCGATTTGATTGATAGGTTTGAAGAATGTATTGATGCAAGCCATATCTTTTTCATTTTTAAATGCAGAAGAACCAATGGCACTCATTGGGTTCTCGGCAGCTTTAAGTGTCTTGAGGAATGGGTGGGCGCCATTTGCAAGCTGTTCTACCGCTGAAAACGAGTCACCAAGGTGCTGTGCAATAAATGAAATAAACAAACAAAACACCTTATTAGTTCCGAATTTAAATGATAGGTTTGGAAACCAGATTGATGGATGAATTTCTAAGCCACGTTATGCAAAATACACTTAGCAAGGAACTAAGTTAGCGGGCTTTTATGTATGTGGGCCCTGATCTTTTTGGAAACTTGTAAGTCATTAGGAATCTCTTACGAGTGCCCCAGTTTTCTTTCTCCAAATAGTACCTCATACTACCTTCACAGGTGAGAGAAATTGTTAACTTATTACCTGGTATTCGTATGTGAGATCAACTTGAGATCCAATCATGGCAACTTGTAGGTCGTTGTGGATCCAGCTCTTGCGGATGCGGGCGTTGAATAGCGGTGCCTCGTACCGTGGGTTTGTTCCGATAAGAAGGATGAGGTCTGCCTCTTCCACTCCTGCAATGCTTGTGTTCAGTAGGTAGTTTGAGCGTAAATCAGTTCTGGTGGACAAAAGAAACAAACATGTACAATGAAAACAAGACCAAATAACCAATTTGTTTGCTAATCTCTTTTTAGGAAAACTGATTATGATATTTCCAACGTTTTGTACAACTTAATTTAACTTATTTGAGCATCTGCATATTCATTGTAGAGGCTCTGCAGTTCAAACAATCAGTTAAACAAATTATGATGAGGTTTGTTGTAAGTTACAGCAGATCATTCTCATTTGTTGCTGGAATTTGATTGGAGCAAAACGTATATATGCTAGTAACAATACTAAGACAAATTCAGTCAAATTAAAACCCATCTACAAAAGCCTAAAATATGAGGTACAACAAAAGCTCATTTCTTTAGACATGAAAGGCATTTCACTTGAGTCATTGAGTACCAACTTGTGACATTACAGCTGTTCATTTTAATGGGTATCGGTTCTAAACAACGTCAGGCAAGCCAATGATGTGTACCTTAGCGGTTGCTAAGGCAACTATCATCTAGCTCCATCCCAAAACCAAAAGCTAGAATGAAAGGAAAAGTTGTTTGGAATCATGACTATGTTATAACATAAGAATGTGACTTCACTACATCTGCAGTCTTATAGAATGTAAAGTGTGCAATTGCAGAGCTATCAACCTTCATCAACAAAAAAACAGAATGAAATGACCCCAAAAAACAGAATTTCATTAAAAATTGAGGTTATTACCACAAAAGCACAGAAATCGCACATCGCGAGTGGAGCGATCGATCATCAAAGCTTACTAAATACTGAAGTTTGCGCACAAAATTAGACTATTAATTTGAAGATCATATATTTGAACAGGGTCTGTGCTGGTGCTCAAAACGGGCATATTACATATAACAGTGTTTGAACGTTGTCTCTAAACGTTTTAATACGTTCAAAGGAAAAAACAATTATTTTTAGAAAAACATAATTTTACTTTTTTTCTGCTGTAATTACATAAAAAAACGTAACAATTACGGAATAGGAGGTAGCTCTGCAATACTAATTTAGTAATTTATCTGCTTGCTTATGGAAACCAGGTGAGCTATATAAAAAGTCTGTGGGGATTTTAGAATCTTGAAGAGAACAGGTTAAAACATTTTTTTTATAATGCATTACATACCCAGCGGCATCCATTGGGAAGACTTCCTCCGTGCACAGCCCCTCGGAACCAAGTCTGTTTAACAGGTCCTTTAGGGACACTAAAGCCTGTAAATAATAATAATCCAAAAGCAATGATAATATTAATAACGATACCCAGTTGTATATTGCGCAGAACACATTACAAATACGCTTGCATCATTACCCTGGTTGTTACTGGTACAGTTCAAACTCGCACAATTATCATGTGCACCATCTCAACTTCCCGGGGAGCATACTAGCCAAGAGCAGTCATATGATAGAACCCATGCTAATTTACAATGACCAGGCCCCATATTCATAAAACCCCGCTAGCTTAGTTCCTTGCTAAGTGAATTTTAAATGACACAGATTATTGAGCAACAGTTTTCCTAGTCCCCAACTAGGTTTAGCTGGGTAAGCCTTAGGTACCCACTAAGTTAACCCTAGTTAGCAACTAAAAGATCTTGTGCTTATACTTCTTAGCCACATCATCCAAAATAGACTTAGCAAGTAACTAAAGCTAGCAGGCTTTTATGAATATGGGCCCTGGTAGCCATTTATACTCCTGGGTAGATTAAATATCTTGCTGAAGGATAATAGATGACGGGACATCGATTGGTTTCGAACTTGAGATCTCTTGATTTTGAGTTCAAGTGCCTATCCAATTAATGAATTAATTACCTACCCAATTGTTTCATAAACCAAACAAGAAGGATGTACTGATCATTTAATGAATAATTATCCAACTAGTAAATTCATGGTTTGATAAATAAACAGAGAAATACACAAGTACAGTCACCAATATTATCCATAATTAATTATTATTTTAATAATACTCCATCACTCTGTTCGGTGACATTAATTTCAACGCATAGGAATCAAGAAAGGAACTTATCCATAGACAGATTACTTTCACTTACATGTATATCTGGTTTGGATTGCCGAATCACTCATTTTGCCCAACTGGGTCAAGAACTCTCCCTCAATTGACTCATTCAAAGATAATCTAAAAAAATCATCTCTTCAAACAACATTATCCGTCATAGCTCAACCACTCTCTCTTTCTTTACTCTGTATACTCTAAATTCCTTTTCTAAAGCGCTTAGAGGCTTGTTTGCATTAAGCGCTATATAAATTTGTCATATTGTTATTATTATTATTTTCTAATTTCACAGATGACAAGATTGATATTGGATATAAAAACAAGAAAGAAACCCACCTCTGCATCGACTAGACCACCAGCAATAGCTCCGATCTGATTTCCTTCAACATTTGAAAGCTGCAATGATCAAAACACATGGCAAAAGAAAATGCACTTAAAGGGATCTAGTAACTTTGTTGACATGTGCAAAAAGTGATGATTGGATGAATATTGTTGTTATCTATTATGTCCACAGGGTATTGTGTGAAAATTTCAAGTCAAATGGATGCTATAGGGCAGAGTAATGCGCAAAAATGCAAAGTAATATTCACTAACTCACAGCACTCACTTTGTACACGGTTTCGAAAATCCAACGGATATTTCATTATCTGAAAACTTCAATCGTTCATATCTTTGTAACGAAAGGGAGATTTTAAAAACCGAAACCTGTCTCATGCTTTTATTGTTAATATGAACAAAATTAGGTATGAGAGAACTGCTAGTTTTCCAATTGGATTTTGAGGATTTGGACAATGCTACTAAGTCCCTTTAAAGGGGACCACCAGGCAAAGAACAACACATAAATATGTTTTGGTACCATTTTGTGATATCAAATAGATACCCAACATTTTGCAAAGGGTTGTGTAATTCATAAACAAAGCAATTAATTACCACCACTTACGGAACCACTATTATTTCCTGGTTCCGTACCGGCCAAACAATTGCGAGTGCGCCAATGCTATTCACGCGTACGTTTGGAGACAATAGAATCCAGGACGATTCGTTCGCTCTAGACAAAGTAGTCTACGTACATGCAGACCCATGTATGCATGCTTTAGAATGGTGATGCGTTTTCCAATTATATATATTTTGTCTGAAAACATATTTTGTGAACTTGTTGATGGAATGGACTACTAAAGATGTTACCTTTCATTTATAAGAATATTATTTTTGGGTGGTGGTACCCTTTAACCATATTAGACAGAGTATGTTTTAACAGCTAACACGACGTTGTAATTCAATGTGCAGTATTATGAATTTCAAATAGATCAATAGCTCTTTTTTATGCTTCATTATATTAAAACATTTCTTTAATTATGAAACAGCATTGTATCTGTAACTTTATATACAAAAGAAGAATACTTGGCTCGGCTAAGTATGACTATAGTACTTCTGATAACAAACAGAAAGATTTTCTTCTATTTGTTTAATCGACACGAGTTCGTGAATCTGAGAGGATTAAAGACGTTTAAAGTGACACACTCATTTCATAAGAATTTTTCGAAAGTGATATTTGAGAATTTTAATCTTACACCAATAACCATAAGCTTAACAAAAAGGTACAAGAGAAATGTGAAAGCTCCAGGTGATTTTGATTGGATTTGATGAATGAAATGGATCACTTTAAGGTACCTCATCAGCTACTCTGGTCAGTGCGTCTTCCCAGTCTGCCGGTACGAGGTTTCCGTCTTCATTCTTCACTAGAGGGACAGTCAGCCTCTGTCGCTTCAGTCCGTCGTAGGCAAAGCGGCTCTTGTCCGAAAGCCACTCTTCATTGATGGCCTATTTTAAGGAAAGGATATGAAATGGTAATCAAAGAATACGTGAGTTCTCACAAGTCTATATAGAA
Organism: Echinarachnius parma; assembly: GCA_037951105.1. Classification (NCBI taxonomy): domain Eukaryota; kingdom Metazoa; phylum Echinodermata; class Echinoidea; order Clypeasteroida; family Echinarachniidae; genus Echinarachnius; species Echinarachnius parma. Next base: position 93,203 of record JBAMJV010000698.1, on the reverse strand, counting down.
GTGCAACTACATACTTATGTATTTGCACACTATCGCAAATGCCATAAAGCAGTACTATGCACAAATCACCCACAATTGTGTTTCTATACTCCAAAATGTAATACACAATCGTGGTCTGAATACAAAATATATACATTTTTCTTTCAAGATCGTTATGGATACTAAAAACATAAGAAAAAATGCAAAGCATACTGATCTTCAAAAGTTAATGATTGTCTATAGATGTATAACAAAATATTTGAATATTTGAAATTAAAATTCTTTATGATAATAATAATAACCTCATTTACAAGAACATAGCGCTTCTTACAAAGCACTTAAAGGGAGTGATCCACTTTTGCAAGCCAAAAAATATAAGTTGCCATATTAACCTCAAATATTATAGATCATGATTTTTAGAATTTATTCTGAAAAGATTATGACTTGACAATGTATTTTGGCGGAGTTATTGATTTTATGATTTTTTTTTTTAGCTATAGATTAATAAAATGAGGGACGTCGATTTACTAACCAATCTCACAATAATCTGTCTAGCGCCCGTTACGTTCGCTGTTGGATAGTGTATTTGGTATTCATGCGATGCGACAGTTTTAGTGCGGAGATAATCATAGTAAAAATTGCCCGGGTTCGACGTTCTCCGGTAGGCTAGTACAGGCCAGCGCAGCCGGAGCCGGCCGGGCGCGCGGCCGGGCGAGTAGCTAATCTGGCAGCTGGATCTTATGTACCGACCGCGCGCGCGTACGTGTGCGGTAACCATAGAAGTATGACTCCAACACTGCCGTTGTAGAACTAGAAGGTAAACTGTATTGCCCGTAGGTACCGTACCCCATACACTTTGTACATAAAGCAATGGCGGGCTGACGGTCTTGTTTACGAGCAGTATTGAACGGAGGAAGTTCGTCACAAAACTGCATTGTGGGGAAATAATATGACGAAACAATAAGAATGTGCGTAAGGCGCGCACTTTACCAAGCGCACTCACACTGTACATTTTCTATGGCAAAGATGTCATTAGCGCGTACATTTGTGATTTTGCGCGCGATGAATTTGTAAACAATTTTTTCCCTTGGCTGAGACAGTGATCCGTGTATGAAGAGCGACTCTTCTGCAAATATTGAGCAATCATAAACAGTATTTAACACAAAATGTAACTAAAAAATGAGTCTTATTAATGGGGTAGAAAAGGGCAACACAAATTGATTACGCTAGATAAAGAGGTGGTGAATATTTCACCGCTCAATGGGATGTATTTTATTATTAAATTCCCGATCAATTTGGAAATACACAGCCTGTCATACTTTTGATGACGTTTTGTGACGTAGCTAAACTGCTTCTAATCGCATACATACCTAACCATCATGGCGGCTGAGTTTACCCCCCCTGGCGGTAACGTACCATATAGAAGTAGTATATAAATAACGTACGCGCAGTATATAGCTAGCATGCATAGCGCAATGCATTACGTACGTTACAATAGATGCATTCACGATATCACGGAGATACAAGACGCTAAATTTACGATTGAAGCCTTGAAATGGAGGAGGATCAGGAGAGAGAGGAGAGGAACGGAAGCGTGGCCGTGGCCGTGGGAGACCTGCTGTTAGTACGAAAAAGAGAGCAAGGCTGACGAGGGACGAGACGTATCGACTATCGTCTGAACGTGAGGAGAATAAACGTTGACTTGGACGTGTACGAAAGGACTGTGGTGCGAACTTGCCCAAGGCCCGGGGAGTTACGGTTCATGAGCTTGCCAGGGTTCTGGTGGAGGATGCTCAGACGGTGGAGGATGCTCAGACGGTGCAGACAGCCCATGACCAGGTCGCGTCTACTGAATGTGAAGCTATAAACATCGCAGGGTGAGTGATTATTTATGCCTGTATTTTCTTTATAAACTATTATTATTCTATTGAACTCTAGTGAATTGAAATCGTAACGTAATGTTTCTTTCCTTTGAGTTTGAATATTTGTTTACTAAAAATAAAATAACTAAAACTAAAAGTAAAGCCAAGCCAAGCCAAGCCAAGGACAAGGACAAGGATTATGAATGATGTATATTCCAAAACTGCAGATTTTCACTTCTCTTCGACATTTGAAGAATAATTTGGACCATTTTGGTAAGTTCAAATAATACTTGTATCAACAATTTTAGTGCCAGTTATGATTGATTTTGCTGAATTTAAGTTCAGAATTTTGTGTGAAAGTTTGACAAACTTTTTCTGTACTGGCCCACATTGTTCCCTTACAGGGCAGCATAGCTCTGCTCCCTTGTGTGACTAGAACTAAGTTCGTAAGTGTGGTAGTCTGTTTGGTTTGTTTACCACTATAGACTAGTCTAGCCCTAGGGCTAGGCACTCTACTGCTGATGTACCAGGCACTCTACTGCTGATGTACCAGTGTCAGTGAGTTTTTTAATTCTTGTTTGCATCACATTCTTGTTTGAAATCAATTGGCTCGTACTACTCACTGTACTATTCACTTATCCCTCGATGGTCTGTTGTAATATTTTGGTCAACATTTATAATCATTCTTTTTATGATTCGCGGCCCCAAACTTTTCGTACTTCGCTGCTGGTAAAATCAATGTTAGCAGGACTTCAAGAGGAGCTATGCCTGTAGCTAGCCAGGGTACTCTTTTCATTCACAAGACGTACCCCTAGGGCCAGGGGTACAAACATTTTTCTTATACTAAGTCTTGTTGTGGTACCTAAGTTTCACTCCATATCAAGCGCATGTCCATGTCTTTCTTTCCTAATTCTAGACCGAGTACTAGTGCATCTGGCGGCTCTGGCCTACAACACCCACAAGCAGGATCAAGCTTTGATGCAAGGTAAAATTTGAAATTAATTTATATAGTCCATACCACTAATGTAACCAAAGCTTCTCCATGATAGTTTGTAAGACATTGACTCAATTTCATCTTGCCAACCATGTGTTTAAATCAATTACATGATCTCATACAGTTGTTTTATGAGTGAAAAATAAACATCTCTCATGAGGTCCCTCAAATTCTCAAAAGCCTTGTTTTATTATCATGCCAAAAACAAATGATGTGGTATAATTATGTGTAAACCATGGACAAGGAAGCCTGTTGCATTTAAAAACTAGCAATCAATCGTAAAGTTATAATGAATACACCCAAATGCACAAATCTTATTGGCCCAAGCCCCAAGGGCAATTATTGTCTTTAAAGTTGGAATCAATTGCTACATTTACAACTGTTTGCAATTGTTAAGTGTCTCTATGTATTGAGGTATTAATCTTTAGAAGAGTGAAGATGTTGAATCATCCAGAAAAGAGTACACAAATCCCCATACTAACTTATTTTTTTTTACTGGGGCCAGCAAAATGTAAAAGTAATTTTTTGGTGGCCCGATCGGGCAAGCAGATTTTCAACCTGACATTTACATAATGAAAACAATCTTGTTTCTATTGTGTCGTGCTTCATCTGTAATCACATGTTTGATTAGGAACGAGTGATATTTTGAATTTAGTAAAAAGCTTACTCATAAAATATAATTTTGGGGCCAGTAAATTTTTGTTCGGTCCACCAGAATATGAGAAGAAACTATTTCACTGGTAATCTGGGCCACTGACTAAAAATGTGAGTGTGGAGTCCTGACTATACTATATTATAACAACTATATTTGGGCGTTGTGCTTGAGGCTGACTGCATTAGATTCAAATGTCATTTAATAATTTGTTGGTTCTTATTTATTATTTCAGACCAAGTACCAGCGGATTCCAACCTCCTAAGATCTCCACTCCTGCTGATGCAAGGTAAGATTCGCAATTGTAATTTCTATTATAGTCTACATGTTAGCCATTTGTTACCAGACCAACCAATCAACCATGCATTGAGTTCAATCTCAACAAAAAAAGCTTGATTATTTATTTTGAATCATCCAGAAAAGAGTACACTAACTTATTTTTTTCTGGATGATTCAAAATAAAGAATCAAGCTTTTTTGTTGAGATTGAACTCGATGCATGGTTGATTGGTTGGTTTGGTAACAAATGGATAACATGTAAAAGTAATTTTTTGGTGGCCCGATCGGGCAAGCAGATTTTCAACTGACATTTACATAATGAAAACAATATTGTTTCTATTGTGTCGTGCTTCATCTGTAATCACATGTTTGATTAGGAACGAGTGATATTTTGAATAATAAAAAGCTTACTGATAAAATACAACTTTGGGCCCAGTAAATTTTAAGTAATTTTTTGGTGGCCTGATCGGCAAGCAGATTTTCAACCCAACATTTGCATAATGAAAAAATCTTGTTTCTATTGTGTCGTGCTTCATGTGTAATCACATGTTTGATTAGGAACGAGTGATATTTTGAATAGTAAAAAGCTTACTCATAAAATACAATTTTGGGGCCAGTAAATATTTGTTCGGTCCACCAGAATATGAGAAGAAACTATTTCACTGGTAAACTGGTTCTTATTTATTATTTCAGATCAAGTACCAGCAGGTTCCAACCTCATAAGATCTCCAGTCCTGCTGATGCAAGGTAAGATTCGCAATTGTAATTTCTATTATAGTCTACATGTTAGCCATTTGTTACCAAACCAACCAATCAACCATGCATTGAGTTCAATCTCAACAAAAAAGCTTGATTCTTTATTTCAACATTTGTATAGTTCTCTAAGTATTTATAAGGATTACCTTGAACCTCTATTATTTTTTTGTTCTTCTTCTCCTCCTTCAACTTTGTCTTCTTTGTCCCTACTAAGAATCTTGCTCTATGATTGGTCAAAAGTTAATCACGTGATGAAACATAGTTAATGGGAGAAGAAAATTATTGTCACACATTTCAGATGAATCTTTGGTAGTTAAGTGTGGAAAATATACATCTCTAAAGCAGTTTTGCGGAAGTATAACGATCACGACATGGGAAGAATTGAAACGATTTATGTGCTGTGACTGTGAGTGTGACCGTGGGCGTGGCTGAGCTGCGAGTGAATAATGATGTATGATGATGGGTCGCTGGTGCAGTGTCTGGTGATGATTCATTAATTGTTGAGAAAAAACTTCATAGATTCTCAGAAAGGATGTCGATCTATGCTTAACCATTTTGGCTATATTCTCCCTTCATATCTGATAACTCATCTGACTCTGTCACTATCTACAATCGCCTGTCTTTATCGTGTTGATGTTGTTATTGTATAATTTGCATGCAATGATTCATTGATATGAATCCAATTTTTGTATGTTGCCAATTGATATCTTCTTGTTTTTACAGTACTCGAGTTCGGATACCGGTGCAGAATGTCCTTGCTACCGTGCTACATCGTCGATGTCGATGTACAATGTCGATGAACTCCCACGAATTGCGCCCTTGGCCTTGTTGGATGCAGCGCTGTTCATCGTCACATCCCATCACCTCTGGACCTCCTACTAAGTAGATGTGCCTAGGGTTAGATGTACCATGTACCTCTTGTAGTAATTGTAGCAAAAAGCAGAGCAGACGTTTCAAGGAATTTAAAAGAAAATTGACTGATACATATTTTCATAACGTGAAATAATAGCTGTTGAACATGGCACATGCTTTCTAAGAGAATGGGGATTGAATTGAGAAATTTTGTTTAATTTCAATTGATTTGTTATAGTATTATACATGGTCATATCATGATTGTTTTCTGATTTTGATTGGCATGTGATTATTATAAAATAACAAACATATATTATATTTACAACATTTTGTTCAAACCTTTGATTAATTTTGTTAAAATATTGATAAGATTCACCTGATTGTGAAATTGTTACTTAGAACATTTTTATTTTCACACAATCAATTTACCAGTGTCTGACCGCGCCATCTAGCGGTCAGACATTCTGATGAAGAACAACGAAGATGTTTGAAACGTCAAGCTTAAAAGAAAGTAAGTTGATTGTGTGAAAATAACATTTTTCTAAGTACATGTACTGATAATAGGATTTATTGTGATTTTGAAGTGATCATTACAATGACTTTGCTGAATCAGTGATGGTTGTGATGACAATCCTGAAGATGATTGTGACAATGACGTGATTGTGGTGATGAGGTGATAATGATGGTGATGAAATTCGTGACAATGGTGTTATGATCGCTACAACAATGGCGTGATCGTGACGATGCAATGATGTCGATGGTGATGATGATGTTGATGATAATGTTGGTGATGGTGATGATCATGATGATATTTGTGACAATGATGATGTTATGATCGTGACGATGCGGTGGCGATGATGTCGATGGTGATGAAGATGTTGATAGTGCTGATAATGATGACGATGACGTGATGATCATGGCGATATTCGTGACAATGATGATGTATTATGATCGTGACAACGACGTAATTGTAGAAACATTGTGACAATGATGTTATGATCGTGACGATGTGGTGGCGATGATGTCGATGGTGATGAAGATGTTGATAGTGATGATAATGATGACGATGACGTGACAATCATGATAATATTCGCGACAATGATGATGTATATGAGACACAAATAACGTGATCGTGGCGATGCGGTGGCAATGCGGTGGTGATGATGTCGATGGTGATGATGTTGATGATAATGTTGATAATGATGGTGATGATGACATGACGATCGTGATGATATTCGTAACAATGATGTTATGATCATGATGATGTGGTGTCGATGGTGTTGATAATCATGGTGATGATGATGACGATATTATGACAATGATGATGTTATGATCGTGACAACGATGACGTGATCGTGGCGATGCGGTGGTGATGATGATGTTGATGATAATGATGGTGATGATGATGTTATGATCGCTACAACAATGACGTGATCGTGACAATGCATGGCGATGATGTTGATGGTGATGATAATGTTGATAATCATGGTGATGATCGTGATGGTATATAAGTGACAATGATGATTTTATATGATCGTGACAACGATGACGTGATCGTGGCGATGCGGTGGTGATGATGATGTTGATGATAATGATGAAGATGACGTGACAATCATGATAATATTCGCGACAATGATGATGTATATGAGACACAAATAACGTGATCGTGGCGATGCGGTGGCAATGCGGTGGTGATGATGATAATGTTGATAATGATGGTGATGATGACATGACGATCGTGATGATATTCGTAACAATGATCATGATGATGTGGTGTCGATGGTGTTGATAATCATGGTGATGATGACGATATTATGACAATGATGATGTTATGATCGTGACAACGATGACGTGATCGTGGCGATGTGGTGGTAATGATGATGTTGATGATAATGATGGTGATGATGATGTTATGATCGCTACAACAATGACGTGATCGTGACAATGCATGGCGATGATGTTGATGGTGATGATAATGTTGATAATCATGGTGATGATCGTGATGGTATATAAGTGACAATGATAATTTTATATGATCGTGACATTGTCACGGTGACAACGATGACGTGATCGTGGCGATGCGGTGGTGATGATGATGATAATGATGGTGATGATGATGTTATGATCGCTACAACAATGACGTGATCGTGACAATGCATGTTATGATCATGATGATGTGGTGTCGATGGTGTTGATAATCATGGTGATGATGATAACAATATTATAACAATGATGATGTTATGATCGTGACAACGATGACGTGATCGTGGCGATGCGGTGGTGATGATGATGTTGATGATAATGATGGTGATGATAATGTTGATAATCATGGTGATGATCGTGATGGTATACGTGACAATGATGATTGTATATGATCGTGACAACTTGACGGACAGTTTGGTTTTGACATGGTCATCTATTTTTTCTGACATCCATGGGCGGGGGAATTGTTTCTTGAAATTTCGTAAGTAGATAGAGGAATATATGCAGATTCGAAAAATTATCATGTTTTTGCGGAGTCTCTATTGAAAAGTATGCATTTTGAGGAAATTCTGTAGCGAATTTGTGTCGTTTTTTATTGTGTCGTTTATTAGCAAAATTTCACATTTTTCGTGATCAAATTCTAATTTTGAATACATCTATGAAATCATCAATCCATACTTATGATTATCATTACATTTTTGAGGAGTAAATATCTATAATTTTCAACATATTGGGTTGTAAATTTTTTAAATTTCTTTCGCATAGTACGGCAGAATTGGTTTACTTTATGCAAATTAGCCAACGTAGTTACTGGATTTCGTCGCGGTATAAAGCTGGGACTGCAGCGCAGAGCTAGCTAGCTACCTACCGTTACCGTACCGGCGGTACCCAGTCATGCACACATTATACGACGTGTGCACTACTACTACACAAACACACACACACACACGGTAACACGGCCAAATTGTAGTGTCTTTGACACGGCGCACCATACCATACCACTGACCTCTGTATCATACCAACCGAATCGACGGACAGAAATAGCTCGCGTGAGGCGAGATCAAAGGTCAAGATACATTCATTGCCTTAGCATTTCAGTAGATGGCGTGCTTTCAAATACAATTCGCTCGCCGACCGAGCGTTCGCAAAGGAAACTTTTGCTCGGAGGGGAGAAAACAGGAGGTTAGTTTTTCTTAGTTTACAGATGAATAATGGCACTTACAGCTATGAAATTTCATGCACATCATAATATTAGTATCGTACAGATTTGTACCAAATTTGAAGAATTTTGGTAAAGTGGATCACTCCCTTTAAAAAAACAACAACACAAAAGGTAATGATTGTATTTAAAAGTATAGGAATATGGTTGAACATTTGAAATTGATTATTTTTAAAATCATAATATGATAATAATAATAATAAACTTATTTACAAGAACATAGCGCTTCTTACAAAAGTCGATACAAATCACAAAATAAATGCAATAATTAGAAATACAACGTTACATTGACTAACCTCATTTAGCCTGGGTAGAATACGCATGACCTCTCCAGCCCGAGTGTTGACGACGATGTTGCTTCCGACAGCATCCATGACATCGACCGAGTCTGTCTTGCGCGTTTCCCACGGGCGGGCCGTGAAGGCGTACGGCTTGGAGGTGAGAGCTCCAACGGGACACAGATCTGGAATGAAATAAATTATCAGTGACTGGCCATGCAAGTACCAAAGAGATTTAATACAATTTTGCTAGACAGAGTCCGTCTTGTGTGTTTCCCGAGGGCGGGCAGTGAAGGTGTACGCCTTTACATTTAGTATTCAGTAGGTGTCGATTTCGGGAGTATTTCCCTCCCGGGACTCGCGATAATTTTTCGGGCGAGTCACGGGTACCCAAAATTTACCCATTTGTTGATTTCGCTATCGGCATGTCACGCCGCTGAGTGCATGAACACAAAAAGGACAGAAAAGAAAATGGGAGTGGGCAGATAACTCGGGCGTTCAAAGGGGGAAAAAGGAAAGAAAAGAAAATGAGAGTGAGCAGATAACTCGGGCGTTCAAAACAGGGACTTTCGCTTTTTTTCGGGATATCGAGTATCGATTTTTGCGCCCGGGACTCGACATTTTTCGGCGGGACCCGGGTACCCGTGACTCGTCAAGAGCACTAGTATTCAGGGAGGTTTCTATCAATTGCATACAATCTAATGAGAATAATCTTTCAAAAAATCAGGGAGGCATTGAAATGTGTGTGGTTTGATGTACTATTTTTTCTTTTCTTTGCAGGGCGCCTCCATGAAAAATGAGGGAGGATTGGCATCTCTGTACCTCCCTTTTCGCTACACTTTTAGATTTGACTGGCTTCTGACCGGACCCAAAACTATAATATAAATAAAATCAAAGTGTGGTGGACTTGAATAGGCAACAACTTACCTATGACATTGCCTGAGAGTTCTGATGCAAACATCTTCTCAATATATGTTCCAACCTGCAAAAATAAATACAATCAAACAAACAGGGTTAAAATAAAGAAAGGATTTGTTGCAATAATGCTCAGGCTTGGGTATATCAATAGTGCATTTTTTTTTCAACATCAAAGGTCTTGAATAGGTAATTCCGAATAATCTTCAAACCATTTGTTTCATTGATCTTTATTACATCACTGCAATAGTGGTCTATGTAAGTTGATTTTGAAAGTGATACATGTCAGTATGGGGTCAAGCTTTCGATCGAACAAATACAAACAAATAATACAAAAACAACAAAAAATGTGACGGTGAGAAATTAGGAATTTACCTGCATATCACCTCCTCTTCCTGTTGTACCCAGATCATCCACACCAGCTACCTCACTAGCAAATCTGCAAAAGTACAATAAAAACAAAATAAATGTTACATTGATCACTGAAGTAATCCAGTAAATTTGTCAATTTTCATACAAAATCACTTGGAGCTTTCATGTTTCTCTTGTATCTTGTTGTTTGGTTTAGATTTGTCAAATGTCTTGCCATTTATGGAGATATATATAATTTGAATTGAAACTGTTCCGGAATGCTTTTTGATTGTCATAAAATCAATGGAAAAAGATCATAGAATCTGACATTAATTCTCATCTTCTTTCATTAAGGAAACAGTGTTCTCTTGCTATGAAATTATCACTCATAACTCAGAAGAAATGTATAATGATATTGGTGTATGATCGAAGTCTCAAATATCACTTTGAGATGAGAAAAATCTTATGAAGTTTATAATTGATCACTTCAACTATACCTGATACAGCGAGTGCAGTGAATGCAACGAGTCATGATGGTCTTGATCTGTTTGTAACCAAACTTTGTTGGCATGAAAGCGAGCAAGTGGGCGAGACACATTACAGCTATCGCCTTGTTTATACTCGTGGGTATATTTAAACGTCCTTCTGAAGGATAATAAATGACAGGACATTGATTGGTTTCTAACTTGGGATCTCTTGATTTTGAGGTCAAGCACCAGAGATGCCAACCTTCACAAACCAAAAAAAGTATTCTGAGAGGTAAAAAACAGTATTTTGAACCCCAAAAAAGTATTTTCAGAGCTGCCAACCTTTAGAGCCAATTCGAGCAGCAAAAATACCCTTTACGCGCGCATTAATATAAAAGTTGATTCGGTCGATCACACCAACGTTTGTATGAGTTTGTTCGGTTTATTTGTGTTATGTTTAAAATATGTATCTGGAGTAATAGTTTATCAGGGTCAACGTAAATTTTGTTGCCGTTTTCCGATCGTTTCTATATGGAGCACAAAAAAAACAAAGAAAACAAAAAAAAAAAAAAACTTTTTTTTTTTTCTTCCAAGAAAACGTATTTTATTAGGGGAAAACGTACTGCCGTATTTTGCGTGAAAAAACGTAACAAATACGGCAAAAACGGAACGGTTGGCATCTCTGAAGCACCCATCCACTTTATGAATTCATACCTGATACAGCGAGTGCAGTGAATGCAACGAGTCATGATGGTCTTGATGAGGGGACCGACGTTCTTGTCTTCTACCGCACGCTTTCCTGTGAACTTGTTGTCAACGAAACGGCTTCTGTCGCTGCCGAACGCCAGGGACTGATCCTGTTATTAGAAAACAAATGTAGTTGCCTGAAGTAATACTGTAAACGTTGTTATTTTCGTGCGATTAATATTTCCCGCTGAGCAACACCAAAACACATTAGCGGTTTTTGAATTTCGCGGCCGAGCAAGTGTTCACACGCATTGCAAATCGTGCATTTATATTCGCGGACGCCGACTTCAGCGCGAAATCCGCGAAAATTAATGCACCGCGAACATTACCACGTTTACAGTATGCAATACTAACAATAACCATTACATATTTGTATAGCCCTTAATGCAGGAAATCTTCTAAGCCGTTTTATTATTATTATTACTCCTCATAAGGTACACTTTAGTCCTGCCCGATTATGTCATAAATGCACTTTCTCCACTGCCTTGGGAGCTTATTGCTAGCCTCAGACTATAGAATCAGAGATATGCACCACTTTACGTGCCAAACCGAAACAGGAAACACACTGTCAGTTTAAATTTGTTTAACCACTCAGGTAGCAAAAACAATTATATTCTGAAATCTTCTTTATGTAAAAGCTGTACAAAGGGGTTGATCCCATATTCCCATACTATTTTTACTCAAATGGCCATCCCCTATCAGTGTACATAGGCAATGCATGTGTTGGCAGACGAAAATTGAACACCTGACTATGTATTGTCTATGCATTGTCTATGATACACACCAGAATTAACGTATATATCCGTGTCTATACCTGGAGATTGCAATTTTCTGGCTGTACAGTGCACATAGACAATACATGTGTTGGCAGACGAAAATTTAAACACCTAACCATGTATTGTCTATGACACACACCAGAATGGTAATGTATGTACGAGTGTCTTTTTCCTTGCTATACAGTGGACATAGAAAATACATGTGTACGCAGACAAAAATCAAACACCTAACTATGTATTGTCTATGCACTGTCTACGACACACACCCGAATTGTAATGTAATTTATGCACGAGTGTCTTTTTCCTGGCTGTACAGTGTACATAGACAATGCATGAGTTGGCAGACAAAAATCAAACACCAACCATGTATTGTCTATGCATTGTCTACGACACACACCAGAATGGTAATGTATGTATTGGTGTCTATACCTGGAGATCACACTCGCCTCCCTGATCACAGATGGGACAGTCGAGTGGATGATTCATCAGAAGAAACTCCATCACGCCTTCCCTCGCCTTCCTCGTCAGCTCAGAGTTTGTCTTGATGCGCCATCCCTTCATCACCGGCATAGCGCATGCAGCTACGGGCTGAAGACAACAAAAAGTTAAACATTTTACTTTCATAGAAATAGGTTTCGATTAGCCATGTAATTTGTCTTCTAAACAACTTGGCACAATGGGCCTTGATACGCCACCCCTTCATCATCGGCCAAAATGAAAGAGTAAATGGTTGTTTTTCATTCAGTTGACAGACTTACACACATGCTCCTTCCCTTTAAAGGGATAGTTGAGTTTTGGTATAGAGGGCGCTATACAAAATGAGATAATGAAAAACCGAGTGTCAAATTTGAAAGAGCATGCAATTTTAATGACAGAATAAACTTTATTTGATCAAAATCGGTTCAGAAATGGCTAAAAATATCCATAAAAATAACCAATTATAATAATTGTGGGGCCCCACAATTATTCAATAATTTTGAAAAAGCTGTCAAAATTTGTTTTAAAATGCTTCCTCTTCTCAAAAATTTACAAAAGAGGTTTTTAAATAGTTGTTGATTATCTCTAGAGCTATCTTATCACTATTTCAACAAAACATCACATGCACAATACTTTATTTAAAATGGTGGAAACCAATGAGTCTTTAGAGAGCGCCCTCTTGAGTTTTAAGTTTTAACGGCTCTTTTAAAATGATAACAGGCTTTTTATTTTTTGTAATTTTGTATTACTTTCAAGCATGGTGGAGTTATAACTGTTAGTTTGTAATGTAAGGGTGCAGGTTTTGGTTACTAACATTCAGTTTGACCCAAACTGTACTCTTTTTACCAAAACTCAACTATCCCTTTAACTCAATTAGCCATGTGTAAAGTGCATCATTTACTTTACGTCTTCTTTTTCTAGACGAACAGTTTGGCATAATGGGTCTCGATATATACAGTATATGCATCCAAATTTGTCATGGTTTCTTTGATAGGGGCCATCAGATTCAGAATTGACTACCGGTACTCAAATTAAAAAAACTTGATCAAGCATTGTGAAAGGTATATATAGTGTTTTTTTGTTTTAATCTGAAAAATTTGTGACAGCTGGCTAACCTTGGCCGACTTCTCCACCTCCACGAGACACATGCGACAGTTGCCTGCTACAGAGAGCCTCTCGTGGTAACAGAACCTTGGGATCTCAACTCCAACCTCTGCACAGGCCTGAAGGAAACAAATAAGAGAACAATCATTAATGAAATTATCATGAAGGCTTTTATGATACCCAACCCAATTAAAGCCGAGGTGAGGTGTCAAACATGTTTTTTAATACTGGGTTTAAAAATAAATTTGTCCACCTCCATGAGACACATGCCACAGTTGCCTGCAATAGAGAGCCTCTTGTGGTAACACTAACATACAGTAACCTTTGGATCTCTACTCCAACCTCTGCACAGCCCTGAAGGAAAACAAAGAGAGAACAATCATATCTGGCTTTTCTAAATACAAAAGTAAAGCATTATTGTCAAGCATGTTTTCAAATACTGGGCGTAAAATAAGCTTCTCAAAGAGACACAGGGGACGGTTGCCTGCAATAGAGAGCTTATTGTGGTAACACTTGCAATACTTGGGATCTCAACTCAGACCATTGCACAGGCCTGAAGGAAAAAAATAAAGAGAACAATCATAAATGAAATTATCAGGCTTTTATGATAACCCAATTAAAGCTGAGGTGTCAAGTATGTTCTTAAATACTGGGTGTTAAATAAAGTTCTCCATGAGACATATATTGCGACAGTTGCCTGCGACAGAGAGCCTCTCATGGTAACAGAACCTTGGGGAAAAAACAAATAAGAACAATCATACAAAGTATGACTCATTCTTATGTCGAGGAAGCAGTAACATGAAAATAAATACATTTTTAAAAATAAAAAACCTAAAATCTAGTCCCAGTCAAACATCATTCAATTCCTGTCATCAGTTTGTTTTAGGCTTCCTTTTTATTCCATTGCACAAAGTGATTGAAAGCAGTATACAAAGCTCAAAATTAGCACAGGCCCTCTTGCCCCGGGGTCACTGAACATTACCCTTGGGCCACAACATTTCACTTATCATCGTCACATTCCACTGGCCCTATTGGGCAACCAAATACCGTAGAACACCATCGTCAAGCACCCCCAAGCACCAATATGCATCTTGCTTTTAAAGAGCGCCCGCTCTCAGTCCAAACGGGAAACTTTAATCAAGAATGCAAATAATGGTGAGGAATATTCATGAGGATAATAATGGAGGTGAATCTCATGGAAATGTCTTTAAAAGCAAGATGCGTATAGGTGCTTGGGGGTGCTTGTCGATGGTGTTCTACGGTATACAGGGACAACACTTTTTATATATTTCTTTGTTTGGGGCCACCAGATAAAGGTTTCAGGCCACTGGAATTTTAACAATCTTGTTTTACTTGCCCGACTGGGCCACAAGGCAAAACAATAGTTCAAGAGAACGCTAGACAAACACATATTCCAAAAATTTGGGACATAATCATTTAACAAATGACATGTTTAATAACAACGTATCAACATTTGAAGAATACATCTACATTTATGTGTCTTTCTAGCATTCTCTTGAACTAGCAAATCAATAAATTCTAGCATTGTTGTACCTGTAGAACTGTGGTACCAGGATCAACCATCACGCTCTGGTCGTCGACGAAGACCTCGATCTTCTCTGCGGCCGGAGATGACGTGGAGATCAGGCGAGAACTTGTCGGCAGAAGAAGCTGCCGCGTGGCAGCTAGTGCCTTCGAAGCTGGTGCACGAAGCATTGTGGCTGACTATTTATTACACAGAATAATGAGAAAGAGAGTGGAGATCTTTAAATGTGCAATTTCTTCTTGAAAAAAAAAAGGAGCCTTAGCCTTAGGCTTAAAGGCAGAATTCACAAAGAAAACAAAGTATTTAAAAAAAATTAAATTGACTAGCGCTGGCCATGTCTGATTTGACTATTTGTTGTGACTTGGCAATATTTTGTTCATCATGATCATGTTCATTAAAAAAAAAAAAAAATTCTCACATGTGCAACTAGCCCCATGCCCATGGGCATGGCCAACCATGGTTGCAAGCGCAGACAAACCTGTATTCGTCACTATGGCAAATGCCTATAGATGGGAAAACAGTTTGAAGTGTCCATTTTTACACACATAGGTCCATTAGCATACCGTTATAGAACGCTAGATTTGACGACATGATGAAGTAAAACTGAAAACGTTTTGTTCTGATTTTCAGGTTTAAACGTTTGGTTCATGCATTTTGTTTTAACATTAATAAAGTTAAACTACTATGCTTACCAAATATGCTGTTTTTATTGTCCTTTGAAATCCAAATCGTAACATTTGAGCTCCATTTCTCTGGAAAAAATGAGTAGTTGCTGCACACCCTGAATCGTGGTAAGCATGTACACAAAGAATGAACCCTGATGAAGGGCCTATTTGCTCAAAATACAAATTTGCTAAATAGTCTCAGTTTAGGACTAGGAATGGTTTACATTCGGAGTTTATTAATTTGAGTCTGATCATCATCGTTCATATTTGTATCATTTCAAGTTTTGATGAATTTGATCACACTTGACTTAATGAAATCGGAAGGTAAACTGTTCAAATTCTTAAAAGGGGACTCTTTGGGTAAATGTGTATTTTGAGTAAATACGCCCTTCATATATTGATCATTACATCCGAAGCGCGCGTGCACGGCCACCCCGCGCTATAAAATCCCATCGCAAAGAAAATCGGTCTCTCATAGAATAACATGTGTTTCGCCGCGGCAGCTAGCGAGTCAGGCGAAGCGAAGATTCAGGGATCGATAGCGCAAACGGACGCGTCTGAATACTCATGCACTAGCATTCAAGAGCAAGCTTCCTGCGCGATTTCTTGTCGGTAGATGGCAGCTGCCTAGGTAGTCGATGCTAACGCACTTTCCTATATGTTGCGTGTAAATGGTCCAGTTAACTGGACCTATTTACTAGTAGATGTGCATTTTTACACGAACATCTTACAGCCTTTAAATGTTTTAATTGATTCTTTGACTTTGTAGGATTCCAAACAAGTTGGTATACCGTCCACCTTCCAAATATTTACAGAAAAAAAAGTTACAGCCAAATAGAAAAATTGCCCTGTACAAAACTCAAATTCAAAACTCAAAAGGTATGCCACTTTTTGCCAGAATTTGCTCTGTGTACAGTGATTTGCCATAGCCCATAGTGTTCGTGGGCAATATGCTACGTACCTAGCCTAGATGTATGGAAACTTAACACACAAAAAATGGTAGACTAGAACCTACATATTTTTACAATGCAATTTATTTTTTACTAATAACTAATTTTATTTTTAGGTCAACAAATGTTATCGACATAAAACAAACATGTGACATGACTCATGGGCACCGCATATCTTATTACAGAATGCCACCCATCTATACAAAAATATTGCAAGAAGGATTTATTGGTTTGGCTTAACTGCAGAATACCCCACCACTCGACTATGGGGGTCGTGGGTTTGCCAACGCCAACGCGCTTTTATACAGAATAGTATTATACTTGTAGTCGCCAATTCGATCGCCTATTTAGAGCTGTAAATGTTCCTATATTACAGCTATGGTAGCTCTATGGTGCCAACGCGCCAACGCGCTCGACTATGGGGGTCGTGGGTTTGCCAACGCCAACGCGCTTTTATACAGAATAGTATTACAGTCGCCAATTCGATCGCCTATATATTTAGAGCTGTAAATGTTCCTATATTACAGCTATGGTAGCTCTATGGTGCCAACGCGCCAACGCGCTTTCGGCCCGAGTGACATTTCGGATTTCCTCAACCGGGCTCTTTCATTCGACCGCATCTTTTTAATTCATACTACCAGCTTGTTACGATCGGTAGATGATTATCATAGTGCAGTGATTCAGGAACAGAATGATGCTTTCCAAAATGTGTATAGCATTTGGACGCTCAGTTGATCGTTCTAAGTTGGAATTAAATAATTCTTATCCATCATGTCCATGCTCCAATATCTTGTTATATCATATTATGATCTATTATTATTAAGCATTAGTATTATATTTATTTATATGATCACAAGTATCCCATACATTATTTATTATCATAAATGTCTGTTCACATGTTTAGGGCAAATAAAGAATATTATGATAATTAGTTAACCGTCAAAATTCTCTGAATGCGATTGGACTTCTATAGCGGTTCCCTCATATCTTGTATTTCAGCTCGGCACGTATAGTTAGGTAAGCACTATATAGGCACCAATCCTGCAGCCGTGCGACTTGAGAGAGACTATTCACTTATAACCACTAATCTGACCTATAGCCACCAAACTTGACATATAGCCACTAAATCTGACCTATAGCCATTAATCTGACCTATAGCCACCAAATTAGGGTTAGGGTTAGGGCTTAGGTTAGGGAAATATATCCCCCGAAACTAGGCAAATATCCTGCAGCCGTGCGACTTGAGAGAGACTATTCACTTATAACCACTAATCTGACCTATAGCCACCAAACTTGACCTATAGCCACTAAATCTGACCTATAGCCATTAATCTGACCTATAGCCACCAAATTAGGGTTAGGGTTAGGGTTTAGGTTAGGGAAATATATCCCCCGAAACTAGGCAAATACAGAATATTATGATAATTAGTTAACCGTCAAAATTCTCTGAATGCGATGGGACTTCTATAGCGGTTCCCTCATATCTTGTATTTCAGCTCGGCACGTATAGTTAGGTAAGCACTATATAGGCACCAATCCTGCAGCCGTGCGACTTGAGAGAGACTATTCACTTAGTTATGACCACTAATCTGACCTATATAGCCACCAAACTTGACCTATAGCCACTAAATCTGACCTGTAGCCATTAATCTGACCTATAGCCACCAAATTAGGGTTAGGGTTAGGGTTTAGGTTAGGGAAATATATCCCCCGAAACTAAGAAAAACATTAAGTCGGAAATTTTGGCTATGCATAATGTGTGAGTGAATAGTCTCTATCAAGTCGCAGAATGTATTTATGTCTGCAGGATTGGTGCCTATATAGTGCTCTCCATATAGTTATGCCATATCACCCCAAGTCGATGGTTATTTGCTTACTATCTATTTATCTATATTAATGAGTAATTGTAAATATATTTTGCTTATATAATTAGTGATTGTTGGATATTTTGTTCAGTTCGATTGACTAAAAAATACTAAAAAAAAATCAACGAATTCATACGATTTAAGTACTAAGGAGGTGGTGGGTTGTTAAAGGATTATTATATGCAGATCAACAAATTGATACGGAAGTATTATTATAAGCAAATCAACGAATTCATAAGGAAGATATGCAGATCAACAAATTGATACGGAAGATAATAATGGCGGGGTTTGGACTAAGGTGGGGGCTTTAGTTAGAGTATTATTATAAGCAAATCAATGAATTCATACGGAAGATAATAATTTAAACAAAACAAATTCATACGGAAGATAATAACTTTAACAAACCAAATTAATACGGAAGATAATAATGGCGCGGTTTGGACTAAGGTGGGGGCTTTAGTTAGAGTATTATTATAAGCAATTCAACGAATTCATACGGAAGATAATAATTTAAACAAAACATATTCATACGGAAGATAATAACTTTAACAAAACAAATTAATACGGAAGATAATAATGGCGCGGTTTGGACTAAGGTGTGGGCTTTAGTTAGAGTATTATTATAAGCAAATCAACAAATTCATACGGAAGATAATAATTTAAACAAAACAAATTCATACGGAAGATAATAATGGCGACGGTTTGGACTAAGGTGCATGGGGGCTTTTGTTAGAGTATTATAATAAAAAATATCATCAACGAATTCATACGAAAGGACTAAGGAGGTGGAGGGTTCTCAAAGGATTATTATATGCAAATCAACAAATTGACACGGAATATAATAATGGCGGGGTTTAGACTAAGCTTGGGGCTTTAGTTAGAGTATTATTATAAGCAATCAACGAATTCATACGGAAGATAATAATTTCAACAAAACAAATTCATACGGAAGATAATAACTTTAACAAAACAAATTAATACGGAAGATAATAATGGCGCGGTTTGGACTAAGGTGGGGGCTTTAGTTAGAGTATTATTATAAGCAATTCAACGAATTCATACGGAAGATAATAATTTAAACAAAACATATTCATACGGAAGATAATAACTTTAACAAAACAAATTAATACGGAAGATAATAATGGCGCGGTTTGGACTAAGGTGTGGGCTTTAGTTAGAGTATTACTATAAGCAAATCAACAAATTCATACGGAAGATAATAATTTAAACAAAACAAATTCATACGGAAGATAATAATGGCGACGGTTTGGACTAAGGTGCATGGGGGCTTTTGTTAGAGTATTATAATAAAAAATATCATCAACGAATTCATACGAAAGGACTAAGGAGGTGGAGGGTTCTCAAAGGATTATTATATGCAAATCAACAAATTGATACGGAATATAATAATGGCGGGGTTTAGACTAAGCTTGGGGCTTTAGTTAGAGTATTATTATAAGCAACTCAACGAATTCATACGGAAGATAATAATTTCAACAAAACAAATTCATACGGAAGATAATAACTTTAACAAAACAAATTAATACGGAAGATAATAATGGCGCGGTTTGGACTAAGGTGGGGGCTTTAGTTAGAGTATTATTATAAGCAATTCAACGAATTCATACGGAAGATAATAATTTAAACAAAACATATTCATACGGAAGATAATAACTTTAACAAAACAAATTAATACGGAAGATAATAATGGCGCGGTTTGGACTAAGGTGTGGGCTTTAGTTAGAGTATTACTATAAGCAAATCAACAAATTCATACGGAAGATAATAATTTAAACAAAACAAATTCATACGGAAGATAATAATGGCGACGGTTTGGACGAAGGTGCATGGGGGCTTTTGTTAGAGTATTATAATAAAAAATATCATCAACGAATTCATACGAAAGGAGGTGGAGGGTTCTCAAAGGATTATTATATGCAAATCAACAAATTGATACGGAATATAATAATAGCGGGGTTTAGACTAAGCTTGGGGCTTTAGTTAGAGTATTATTATAAGCAAATCAACGAATTCATACGGAAGATAATAATTTAAACAAAACAAATTCATACGGAAGATAATAACTTTAACAAAACAAATTAATACGGAAGATAATAATGGCGCGGTTTGGACTAAGGTGGGGGCTTTAGTTAGAGTATTATTATAAGCAAATCAACAAATGAATACGGAAGATAATAATGGCGCGGTTTGGACTAAGGTGGAGGCTTTAGTTAGAGTATTATTATAAGCAAATCAACGAATTCATACGGAAGATAATAATTTAAACAAAACAAATTCATACAGAAGATAATAACTTTAACAAGACAAATTAATACGGAAGATAATAATGGCGCGGTTTGGACTAAGGTGGGGGCTTTTGTTAGAGTATTAAAATTAAAAAAATCAACGAATTCATACGATTTAAGGACTAGGTAAAGGTTGTTAAATATTATTATATGTAAATCAACAAATTGATACGGTAGATATAAATGGCGGGGTTTGGAATAAGGGGGGTGGGTGTTGTTACTGTTATAACAAATCGAAAAATTCATACGGAAGATAATCATTTGAACAAAACAAATTTTTGTGGGGAATTATTATCTTAAAGTAATAATACTCTAACTAAAGCCTCCACCTTAGTCAAAACCGCGCCATTATTATCTTCCGTATTAATTTGTTTTGTTAATGTTATTATCTTCCGTATGAATTTAATTTGTTTAAATTATTATCTTCCGTATATGAATTCGTTGATTTGCTTATAATAATACTCTAACTAAAGCCCCCACCTTAGTCCAAACCGCGCCATTATTATCTTCCGTATCAATTTTTTGATTTGCATATAATAATACTTTAACAACCCTCCACCTCCTTAGTCCTTTCGTATGAATTCGTTGATGATTTTTTTTTTAATTATAATACTCTAACAAAAGTCCCCACATTTGTCCGAACCGCGCCATTATTATCCGTTTTGTTAAAGGTATTATCTTCCTCATGAATTCGTTGATTTGTTTATAATAATACTAAAGCCCCAAGCTTAAAGTCCAACCCTCGCCATTATGATCTTTCGTGTTAATTTGTTTTGTTCAAATGATTATCTTCCGTATGAATTTGTCGATTTGTTATAACAGTAAAAACCCCCACCCCCCTTATTCCAAACCCCGCCATTTATATCTACCGTATCAATGTTTTGATTTACATATAATAATACTTTAACAACCCTCCACCTAGTCCTTAAATCGTATGAATTCGTTGATTTTTCTTATTATAATACTCTAACAAAAGCCCCCACCTTAGTCCAAACCGCGCCATTATTATCTTCCGTATTAATTTTCTTGTTAAAGTTAAATAATAATAATGGGGGGGGGTAATACGGAAGATAATAATGGCGCGGTTTTGACTAAGGTGGAGGCTTTAGTTAGAGTATTATTATAAGCAAATCAACGAATTCATACGGAAGATAATAATTTAAACAAAACAAATTCATACGGAAGATAATAACGTTAACAAGACAAATTAATACGAAAGATAATAATGGCGCGGTTTTGGACTAAGGTGGGGGCTTTTGTTAGAGTATTATAATAAAAAAAAAATCATCAACGAATTCATACGAAAGGACTAAGGAGGTGGAGGGTTCTTAAAAGATTATTATATGCAAATCAACCAATTGATACGGAAGATAATAATGGCGGGGCCTGGGATCCAGGCCGGGTTGCCGGGCCAAACCCGCCGGGTTTGGCATTTTTGCCGGGTTCGGGCCGGGTCCGGGTTGGGAGGTAAACTTCAGGAACCCGGTAAAACAAACCCGGTAAAAAAACAAGTGTTTTGGAAAGTTATATTCCCGTTTCAATGATACACTTATTCCCGTTTCTTCCGCAGTTTTTTGAAGTGGAAAACGGGGCCATAACAATGTCAACATATTTTCGATATCTGCTGAATAAGTTGATTTTCAAATCGGGATTTGTCAACAGTTCTGTTTTATTCTAAATATTTTTGAATGTGCGGGATTGTATTTTGCGTTTATAAAAACGATGTTTTAGATATCATTTTTTCGAAGTGCATTTGTCCTAACTTTGTTCACTTATTTTTAGAAGAAAAATAACAATGTTTTAGATAAGTTTGGGCCCCTTAATATGTTGTCATATCGTCTAATGGTGCAAAATTTAACTATATAAACATAATCATAACATGTTTTATTTTCTTCTTTCCTTTTAAGGAAGATGACAGACGCTCCGAGGCAGTAAAGAGTACCACAGCCATTTTGTTGCCAAGCTCCTTCAAAACATCGGAAACCTTCAGCTTCAACAGACATTCGGAATTGAAGAAAAAAAATTCTTTCCCTTGTTTCCGTCCGTCTTGTTCAACTAAACACTTTTGTTTGTCCTCTTCTTTTAATAATGATAATTTGTTGACTGTCCAGTTACTTATGTTGATAATGACGATGATGATGAAGAGGATTATATATGTGATTTAATTTGATGTGCGACTAGCGATGGTTTTGATTGATGATGATGTTCAAAGTTCAATCGTTATATTTTCATCAGTTTATTTTAGAACAGCTGATATCAAATGATGATGGCTTGTGGCGATTGTGAATAATTGATGATAAAAATGTATATACTTATAATTTAAGCGTCATATTGAAAATAATAAACTTGGTGATGATTTTTATAAATATGTGATGCTGATCGATGACAATAAATCAAATAATAAAAACTTATTACAAATAGACGATGACTTGGTAATGAATGAGTAAATGTAATGATTATGTTGATGATGATTTTATTTTATTAAACTACCGATCAATTGTTGATGATTATGAGGGGAAGTATAGCGATTGAAACTTGCATAATAAATTTCATCGGTATTTTCATCGGTAATTGTGCACCATGAAAGGGGTATCATAAAAAGCATAAAAAGAATTAAACCTCCACTTTTCATCAAGGCTGCATGACGCTCTAGTGTATCCAAGGTAAGCATGCCAGGTAGGCCCATGCTAGTATAAATCTATTATAAATTGCAATAGGCCCTGAACAAAAGTGTGTGTATAATGCATTGGTGTAGACCGAGCTAGATGGCCGTGAAAATGTGGTCTGCTCTACCGAGAAAGACTCATGGCCGATAGGCGATATCTGTGTACATTGCGCGGGAATGTTCTGGGTCGTTTGTTGAGTGATGGTTGCGTGCATGTTGTTTTTACTTATTTTATAAACATTCTCTTTAGGTTGAAAAATAAAAGAGTTCTGGAATTTCGTTCTTGTATTGGAGTGGTTGAGTGATTAAATAAGTTTAAAGGTTTATCAAATTAATGGTGTATCATATTTGTTGTGTATTCAAGCTCAACTCTGATTACTTATAATAACGTTTCTCACGTAAACTTGTGAAGTTTTAATCGCCGAAGCATTGTTGAATTCAAAATTTCAAAATTACATTACTAACGTTTTTACTAGAGTGAGTGAGGGAGTGATCGCATTGTCATGTCAGGTGGTTGGCTTCTCCGGCCGCTTCTCTCCATCTCTTGCCACACTGATTTCATTGGCTCAATGATAATAATTTTTATCATCAACATCATCTCATTTTCACCATCGGCATTCATATTGTCTTCCGATCATTTATATCATCCATCTTAGTTCTCCAATTATATTCATCTTCGTACAAATTATCAGCGTGACTATATTCAAGCATAAAATAACCGGGTTATAATTAATTTGATTATGTATGATATAGTTGTTTTCAATATGACGCTCAAATATCAATTTTAAATCATCAACTATTCACAATCAACACAATCCATCATCATTTTTACAATCAAAACCATCGCTATAGTCGCACATGAAATTAAATCATATATTATATACTCATCTTCATCATCATCGTCATTATCAACATAACTAACTGGACCATCAAACATTATAATTAAAAGAATGGGACAACAAAAAGTGTTTAGTTGAACAAGACGGACGGAAACAATGGTAAAACAATTTTTCTTCAAGCCCGAATGTCTGTTGAAGCTGAAGGTTTCTGATGATTTGAAGGAGCCTCCCAACAAAATGGCTGTGGTACTCTTTGCTGCCTCGGAGCGTCTGTCATCTTTTCTAAAAGGAAAGAAGAAAACAAACATGTAATGATTATGTTAATAGAGTTAAATTTTGCACAACTAGTCGATATGACAACAGACAACATATCAAGGGGCCCAAGTTATTATGAATACCACGTCGTTATTTTCTCGAAGGTCATTGGCAAGCCAATCTCTCGGCCCTTTGTACTCAATTAATTCATGGGGAAGGAGTTACGAACAATGCAAGCCGCCTGTACTTCAGCTGGATCACAAAGGAGTGATTCAAGTATTAGTTAGAACATAAATATATATTTACGAAAGGTGAACTAATACATACAGCTTTGGTTTCTTCCAATATTTAAATAGTTGCAAAATATACATATGTATATAAAAATAATAATAACAATATTAAAATAAAGAAAATAAATGACAAGAATGAAATAATATTTAGTTTTTGGCGAAAATATTCAAATTGAATGAACCGCCAATAAACATCAAACAACAACAACAACAACATTATGCCAAACTTATCTAAAACATCGTTATTATTCTTCCAAAAATAAGTGAACAAAGTTAGGACAAATGCACTTCGAGAAAATGATGGCTAAAATATCTAAAACATCATTTTTATAAACGCTAAATACAATCACGCACATTCAAAAATATTTAGAATAAAACAGAACTGTTGACAAATCCCGATTTGAAAATCAACTTATTCAGCAGATATCGGAAATATATTGAAATTGTTATGATTATGTTTATATAGTTAAATTTTGCACCATTAGTCGATATGACAACATACTCAGACTGACAAAACATCACTACAAATCCAGGCATTGTTCTCAAAGGTCAAATCGTCATGAGCGCCAGATTAACATTTTCCGGTATCAGACTGGTACAAAATAACTTCGTAAACATGTCGATTCATCACAAAATTGAAGTACCAATGGCACGGGCGTAGACATGACATTGATACCCATTCAAGTGGGGGGGGGGGGGGGGGGGGGGGTGAGCTATTCATTCATCGGATTACATCCCCCCCCCCCCCCCCCCCCCCAGTCGAATGGGTATTACGTAACTCGCTACGCCCGTGACCAATGGCTTCAAATCAAAGTCATATAAACGATGCTAATAATGCCTATTGTAAGCCCAAATTATGCTCCAGAGAGAAGATACAAAAAAAACGTTTGATTTGATGATTTTTTACCGGGTTCCGGGCCGGTCCGGGACCCGGTAAACAATCTGAAGCATATTCCGGGTCGTTCCGGTCCGGGTTTTTTTCTTCCGGGCCCCAGGCTCACTTTAGACTAAGCTTGGGGCTTTAGTTAGAGTATTATTATAAGCAAATCAACGAATTCATACGGAAAATAATAATTTTAACAAAACAAATGCATCCGGAATATAATAACTTTAACAAAACAAATTAATACGGAAGATAATAATGGCGCGGTTTGGACTAAGGTGGGGGCTTTAGTTAGAGTATTAATATTAAGCAAATCAACGAATTCATACGGAAGATAATAATTTAAACAAATTGAATTCATACGGAAGATAATAACGTTAACAAAACAAATTAATACGAAAGATAATAATGGCGCGGTTTGGACTAAGGTGGAGGCTTTAGTTAGAGTATTATTAGAAGCAAATCAACGAATTCATACGGAAGATAATAATTTCAACAAAACAAATTCAGACGAAAGATAATAACGTTAACAAGACAAATTATTCGGAAGATAATAATGGCGCGGTTTGGACTAAGGTGGAGGCTTTAGTTAGAGTATTATTATAAGCAAATCAACGAATTCATACGGAAGATAATCATTTGAACAAAACAAATTCATACGGAAGATAATAACGTTAACAAGACAAATTAATACGGAAGATAATAATGGTGCGGTTTGGACTAAGGTGGGGGCTTTGTTAGAGTATTATAATACAACACAAAATCAACGAATTCATATACGAAAGGATTTTATTAGGTGGAGGGTTGTTAAAGTATTATTATATGCAAATCAACAAATTGAAACGGTAGATATAAATGGCGGGGTTTGGAATAAGGGGGAGGGTGGGGGGGGGGGGGGTTACTAACAAATCGACAAATTCATACGGAAGATAATCATTTGAACAAAATAAATTAACACGAAAGATCATAACGGCGGGGGTTGGACTAAGCTTGGAGCTTTAGTATTATTATAAACAAATCAATGAATTCATGAGGAAGATAATAACTTTTAACAAAACGGATAATAATGGCGCGGTTTGGACTAAGGTGGGGGCTTTTGTTAGAGTATTATAATACAAAAAAAAAACATCAACGAATTCAAACGAAAGGACTAAGGAGGTGGAGGGTTGTTAACGTATTATTATATGCAAATCAACAAACTGATACGGAAGATAATAATGGCGGGGTTTGGACTAAGCTTTGGGGCTTTAGTTAAGAGTATTATTATAAGCAAATCAACGAATTCACGGAAGATAATAATTTAAACAAAACAAATTCATACGGAAGATAACAACGACAACAAATTAATACGGAAGATAATAATAGCGCGGTTTTGGACTAAGGTGGGGGCTTTTGTTAGAGTATTATAATAAAAAACAATCAACGAATTCATACGATGTAAGGACTAAGGAGGTGAAGGGTTGATATGTAAATCAACAAATTGATACGGAAGATATTAACGGCGGGGTTTGGAATAAGGTGGGGGGTTTTGTTACTGGTATAACAAATCGACAAATTCATACGGAAGATAATCATTTGAACAAAACAAATTAATACGAAAGATAATAATGGCAGGCTTTGGACTAAGCTTGGGGATTTAGTTAGAGTATTGTTATAGACAAATCAACGAATTCGTTCATAAACAAAAGAAATTAATACGGAAGATAATAATGGCGGGGTTTGGACTAAGGTGGGGGCTTTTGTTAGAGTTAAAAAAAGCGCGTAGGTCCACGCAGGCACAAAGACCGAAGGTACAAGATCGTCGAGAAATATAAAAGCGCGTAGGCACGTAGGTACGAAGGCACGAAGGCCGAAGGTAGAAGAAACATCAAGAAATATAAAAGCACGCAGGCACGTAGGCCGAAGGCCGAAAGTACAAGAGCAAAGAGAAATATACAAGCGCGTAGGCACGTAGGCCGAAGGCCGAAGGTAGAAGAGACATCGAGAAATATAAAAGCGCGTAGGCACGTAGAGGCACGAAAGCCGAAGGTAGAAGAAACATCGATATATATAAGCACGCACGCACGCACGTAGGACGAAGGCCGAAGGTACAAGAGTAAAGAGAAATATAAAAGCGCGTAGGCACGTAGGCCGAAGGCCGAAGGTAGAAGAGACATCGAGAAATATAAAAGCGCGTAGGCACGTAGGCACTAGGCACGAAAGGCCGAAGGTAGAACTAGAAGAAACATCGAGAAATATAAAAGCACGCAGGCACGTAGGCCGAAGGTACAAGAGCAAAGAGAAATATAAAAGCGCGTAGGCACGAAGGCACGAAGGCACGAAGGTAGAAGAAACATCGAGAAATATAAAAGCACGCAGGCCCGTAGGCCGAAGGCCGAAGGTACATGAGCAAAGAGAAATATAAAAGCGCGTAGACACGTAGGCCGAAGGCCGAAGGTAGAAGAGACATCGGGAAATATAAAAGCGCGTAGGCTCGTAGGCACAAAGGCCGAAGGTAGAAGAAACATCGATAAATATAAAAGCGCGTAGGCACGTAGGCACGAAGGCACGAAGGCCGAAGGTACAAGAAACATCGAGAAATATAAAAGCACGCAGGAACGTAGGCCGAAGGTACAAGAGCACAGAGAAATATAAAAGCGCGTAGGCACGTAGGCCGAAGGCCGAAGGTAGAAGAGACATCGAGAAATATAAAAGCGCGTAGGCACGTAGGCACGTAGGCACGAAGGCCGAAGGTAGAAGAAACATCAAAAATATAAAAGCACGCAGGCACGTAGGCCGAAGGCCGAAGGTACAATAGCAAAGAGAAATATAAAAGCGCGTAGGCACGTAGGCCGAAGGCCGAAGGTAGAAGAGACATCGAGAAATATAAAAGCGCGTAGGCACGAAGGCACGAAGGCTGAAGGTAGAAGAAACATCGAGAAATATAAAAGCACGCAGGCACGTAGGCCGAAGGCCGAAGAAACAAGAGCAAAGAGAAATATAAAAGCGCGTAGGCACGTAGGCCGAAGGCCGAAGGTATAGAAGAGACATCGAGAAATATAAAAGCGAGTAGGCACGTAGGCACGTAGGCACGAAGGCCGAAGGTAGAAGAAACATCGAAAATATAAAAGCACGCAGGCACGTAGGCCGAAGGCCGAAGGTACA
The DNA here is from genome assembly GCA_037951105.1 of Echinarachnius parma. Lineage (NCBI taxonomy): Eukaryota > Metazoa > Echinodermata > Echinoidea > Clypeasteroida > Echinarachniidae > Echinarachnius > Echinarachnius parma. Next base: position 64,105 of record JBAMJV010000698.1, on the reverse strand, counting down.
AGAGCAAAGAGAAATATAAAAGCGCGTAGGCACGTAGGCCGAAGGCCGAAGGTATAGAAGAGACATCAAGAAATATAAAAGCGAGTAGGCACGTAGGCACGTAGGCACGAAGGCCGAAGGTAGAAGAAACATCGAAAATATAAAAGCACGCAGGCACGTAGGTCGAAAGTACAAGAGCAGAGAGAAATATAAAAACGCGTAGGCACGTATGCACGTAGGCACGAAGGCCGAAGGTAGAAGAAACAAAAGCGCGCGTGGGCACGAAGGCCGAAGGTATAACACGAAGACATGAGGGCCGCGCCGATGGTAGAAGAGACATCGAAACAAAAGCACGAAGGCACGTAGGCACGAAGGCCGAATTCCGAAGTAGAAGAGACATCGAGAAATATAAAAGCGCGTAGGCGCGCGCGGCACGTACGCCGAAGATAGAAGTCGCGATCGATTTCTCAGAAGTTAGACTAGACATGCCAGAGACAAAAAAAACACATTCAAGCGAAGTGTGTGGGGCTATTGTTGTTGGCCGAGTTGCGAAGCCAATTGAACTTAATTGCAGAATATCAGAACAATTCGTGATAAGCGGACTACATAACATAGACAGCTAAAAGCGCGTTGGCGTTGGCCGTAGCCAAAAAATAACGGCCTTTCAAATGGTGGGGTATTCTGCAGTTGTTCCATTGGTTTTATTAAGAGAATCTAAACTGTACAGATTCGCAGGTTACAAAGCAGGTTACAGTTCCGTCACCGAAATCCGATATGTTATGTGTGTCGTTGTCGAATTCCGATACGGCATAATGCCGACACTGTGAAAATCGTGTGTTCAAAGTCGAATAACCCGTGAAAGAGAGGTACAGAAAACATAATAACTATATAGTCCGTTAGAAATGCTTACCGTTTTGGAGATATGATTTTCCAAGCAGTCTTCCCTCAGATATTGAAGGTTCTTCCTTCAGATATCTCGACTGACTCTTGCCTGGTACAATCGAATTTCTTCCCAAACTTGCACAAGAAGTATTACGTAAATCATATCAATGTGCAATTAGAGTCGTCTAAAATCCACGGTACTCGTCCCGAATGTATTTCGGACGTGTTCATGATATCCATTTCGGTTTTGAAATGGATGGCTCAGTACTGTTTGATTATAGAGGGTGCTCCGATAAACAGGGGACAAAAACGGGACAAAAACAGTGTTTAACCGAATGACACCTAAAGTCAACCGGAGAATGTGTGTGTGCACGTAACACACTTGGTGGGCACTATGGGCAAGAAACCCTTGGAGAAGTGTGGGGAGTATAGGAGCCCGCTATAAGTTACAGTAGTCTGCCGGGTCCCATGCAGGGGGCAGAGCCCATATGTTAGCTTTTCTGATTAAACTGTTTAGAAATGATACTTTATTAAGTGCACATTGCAAGAAACCTGATGAAATCCTGGATGGAATCAGTCAAGGGATACCCAAATTGATAATCTCAATGGGGTTCCCGGGGGCGGAAGTTTAAATTAGAACAACAATATGTTGTTCTAGAATCCGCCCCAACAATATGTTGTTCATAATTATGTAATTACTTAAAATAGTTAGATATTAAATAGTAGGTGAAACAGTTAACTCAACTCTAGTGGGCATAGCAAGAAATCCTGAATGAGTGTTAAAGGGACATTCCCTCTTTTGCAAGCCAAATTTCAAAAGTTGCGAGGTTATTGTCTTATATGAAAGAAAATGTCATTTAATAGCATGCCTGAACAAATTAGGGCTTGAAATATCTTTTTCGTGAAGTTATATACCTAAAACTAATAAAACGACAACCAACGGTTAATTGTGCATTTACGTGTATTCACCCAGTGAGGAAGTTCGTACACGGATTCCACGAAGTAAGTACCACAACGTTATGCGTGACCCCTACGCGACCCGCGCTAGCTACGTGACCCGCACGCATATAATAATAGTATGACCGAATATTAAACAAAATAACCAAACCTCGCTTAAACTGACTACATGTAATTACATATTCTTCATTTTTTAGATTTTTTCCGTGACATACCTTTACAAAAGTCGGGTTCACAATACCTTTATAAGAATAAGTACAATATTGTTGTAATATTATGCTAAATCAGTTAAACTCTTTTATTGACCGATATATAGTTTGATGGAGGGACGCATTCCTTTTTATCCGTAGAGTCCAAATTACAGGGCTGTTCGATCTGATTTTTTGTGTGTGTGTTACATTCATCCCCATTCGTCAACTGGAAACTGTTCAGACGTTTTGTAAAAGAGGGACAGTCCCTTTAATAGGGGACTGGGTCAGGTTTCTTGGTTGATTTCCCTCCAAAATATTCCATCCGGAATTTAAACTGGAGGTGGTGGAGAGTGGACTTAAAGGGGTAGTTTAGTTTTGGTAGAGAGGGCGCTGCACATCACAATTTTGTTGAGAGGTAATGAAAAACTGAGTGTCAAATTTGAGAGAACATGCAATTTTAATGGCAGAATAAACTTTATTTGGTCAAAATCGACCCAGAAACGGCTGAAATATCAATAAATATTTCTGATCTTATAATTATTTGGGGCTCAAATAATGAGATGGTTTTTTCAAAAAATTAAAAAAATGCTTGCACTTTTTCAAAAAATTTCAAAAGCGTTTTTAAAATAGTTGTTGATGATCTCTCTATTTAACTATTGTTTCAATAAAACATCACATGCATAATTTTGTATGAAAAATGGTTGAAACCAATGCCTTTTTAGAAAGCGCCCTCTTGTGTTTTAATGGCTCTTTTTGAATGATAATGGGCTTTTTACTTAGTCGTTTGTAATTTTGTATACCTTTCGAGCATGGTGGAGTTATAACTACTAGTTTATAATGTTACTGTCCAGGTTTGGTTACTAAAGTTCAGCCTTACCAAAACTGTACTACCCCTTTAAGGAGGAGTTTGTTTAGAGTGAAGAATAGCGACTTTGAAGGAGTCCGCATTTTTAAGTGAGACAATAGAAGGATGAAGGTCATTCCAGGCTTTAATTGTGCGAGGAAAGAAGGAGTTTTTGTACACATCTGTCTTAGCGGATGGAATCTGAAACTGTTCTGGGTGGCCTCGACGGTTCCTCTCAGGTTTGGGTTTTGCATAGGTGTGATAATCTACCTCCAGTTGGTCATGTAGCATCTTGTAGAAGCATGTCAGTCGGTGTGCTTCACAGACTTGGAGGGTGTTCCATTTGAGTGAGCTGAGGAGCTGGGTTACGCTTGTATCTATTGCATATGTGTTAGTTACAAAGCGTGCTGCCTGTCTTTGGACTCGTTCAATGGATGTGATGTTTTATGGTGTGGGGATCCCAAGCCGCAACAGCGTACTCCAGGTGAGGTCTGATGATAGCCAAGTATAGCTTTTATTTGACGTTGACAGAGCAATGGTGGAAGTTTCGTCTCAGGAAGTTCAGGACGCCCGATGCTTTTGTTGACGCATAGTGGGTCTGGCTGTTCCAACGCAAATCATTTTGGATCTTGATACCAAGATACTTAATTTGTTTGGATTCACTGAGCTGCGTTCCAATAATGGTTTAATGCGTTTGGCCGGGTTCCTTTTTCCTGGTGATACGCATGGTCTCACATTTTGAAGGGTTGAAGCGCATACCCCATTTCTGAGACCACATAACCATGGTGTCGAGGTCTTTTTGGAGGGAGACTTCATCTTGCTGAGACTTGATTTGACGGTATATCAGGCAATCGTCGGCAAAGAGTCTGGTGAAACTCGAGACGTTTTCATAAATGTCATTTAAGAGAAATAAATGTGGGCCAAGGACGGTGCCCTGAGAGGTGCCGCTGAGTACATGCAGGTTGCCAGTTTGAGAATGATCCGTTTACGCATACGCGTTGAACTCGGTTTGTGAGGAAGTTAGAAATCCATTGCTTTGTGTTTGAACGAATACCATAAAAGTCAAGTTTGTGGAGCAAGCTTCTATGGGGAATTACATCAAAGGCTTTTGAGAAGTCGAGTGCAACAAGGTCAGTGGTGGCGTTATTGACCAAGTTTTCTGCCAGATCATTAATAGTTAGGAGTAGTTGGGACTCGCAGGATCTGCGTTTCCTGAAAGCATGTTGACTATCAGCAAGGATACCATGTCTGCTGAGGTGTCTCATCAGTTGACTGTCTATGATGTGTTCTAATAATTTGCAGCAAGTGCATGCTAGGGAAATAGGTCGGTAGTTTGCTACATTTGAGGCGGAGCCTTTAACAAAAATTGGTGCAACATTTGCCTTTCTCCAGTCAGAGGGGACTTCACCTGTGTCCAAGGATTGCTGGAATATAAACTGGAGGATAGGCGCTAGTTCTTCGGCTGCCAGCTTTTTAATTTTTTTTTTTATATAAGGTGCTATTGTGAGCAATAGCCAATAAGGCGAGACATACATCAAACTCAAATACGGGCATTAAAGGTCAGTGAGGGCATTGTTGCTGATTTGGTCAGGGCCGATTGCTTTTGATGTGTCTATGTTGTTCAAAAGTTTCTTTACTCCTTCCACACTGACATCAATACAGGGCATGTTAGGATATGGTGATTGGGGGAGGTCTGGAAGGGGCGAGTTATCAGGCCGGGTAAAAACACTTTGAAATTGTGTGGAGATGGCCTCTGCTTTGTCGTGGTCGTTTGTGATCAGACCATCCGTATTGATGGCTTGGATTCCGATGCTGTCAGTCTGTCGTGATTTTACATATCTCCAGAAGGCCTTTGGATTTCCATCCTCGAGGATTGCAGAGACGTACTGTCTATCTGCTCGTGGGGGTCCAGGGGGCGCTGACCCGGAATATTTTGGACTTTGGTTAGTTTAGCACTCTCAAGATGGGGTCAGTAAATAAAACTATTGTATCAACGCTCACACAATGAATGCGAAGGAGCAATGTCCTTTTATTTTAATGTTATTTTATTTTCTGAACCCCAGAGAATTCTGAGAATTATTTGTACGTTTCATTTATTTATATGTATTTGTTGCAATTTTTATTTGGTGGGGATAATAATACAAGCCACCCCCGCACATCAAATATTGGGGGTGGTATATCCCCCATCCCCTCGCGATCGACCCCCATGTCAAAGGCATTTTTTGGATTACAAAATGTCCGGTTTTGGGGTGTCTTGTGTTAACGGCTGCTTATTGAATGAAAACAGCCCGGGTAACTAATTAATCTTTAGAAGGCCGGGCTATTTGAGGTCTTTCTACGGCTAGGAGGATCTTGACCGTGAAACGGCCGATCGCCGCGAAAATTGGCACGCATGTCAAGTGAAGAACGTGTATCAAATATTGTGGAAGTTTAAATTTTTTCGAAAAATTCACTATAACTTGCATATTTATGAAATTCATATTTTAATCCATATATCGTACGGTATATGTTCTTTGTAATTAAACATTGGATTTCACTACATATATTCTTTAGACCTTTGAAATTAATAATACAACAATACAATTGGGAAAAATCCGGTTATTCCTTATGTTTCTATTGTTTTTTGATAATTTTTACGGTATTTATTATGTTTGTTTAACTTATGAATTTATTGTTTTTATTGTTTCATTTTATATGTAACTATAATTCAACTATTTGACCGATTAAACAAACACCTTACAATTAACCAATGTTTTATCTCTTTAAGAAAAGTTATATTTCCTTATGTTTTGTACACAAATCACGAAAATGAGCGATTTTCGGGCTGACATGCGAAGACAAGTTCTGGTTTATAAAATTTGTCTGATAAATCGCACTTACTGCCCGTCATAGCATCGAACAACGAGCAACACGCGCGCCATTGTTAGTGTGCATTCAGCTGTGTGCCGAGAGAATGTGCATAGTTGTTTGATACTATGATGGGCAGTAAGTCCGATTTATTAGGCACTGACTTGGTAAAAAAGGACAAAAATGAGAACCTGACATGGTGTCACTCACAGCGCCCTAACACAAATACTGCACAATAAAAATTACTGTTCTTGGTACCGTTTTTCATTGGAAAAGACACCCTATCCGATGGACATAATCAGTTTGTTACTATATTTTGGGAAGTGCCCGGTCCGTTTTTTTGGGCCACCCTGTTTAGGAAATCTACATTTATTCATCCTTTATTGTTTCACGACAAAATTATGTCCTTCACTGGGGGGGGGGGGGGGGGGGGGGTGGGTGGAGTTGGGGGCTACTCGAATTATCTTTTGGCAGGGGTGTATATACCTCATCCCCCAGCCACCTTCAAATAGGGGTCTAGGGAGCGAAAGAGAGAGGGGGGGGGGGGGGGGGGGGGGAGGGTATACGCGGGAGCTGGCCAGCTCACTGAGAAAGGGGGTCTTGGGAGCGGATCTCATCAGTACACATTTATTTCGTATACCTGGGGGTTCGTTAATCCGAAAATGAAATAGGGTTCGTTTATCTTAATATTTGTTGCATTAATCCGACGGTCTTTATTCCGAAGGCAAAGGTTCGTTTTTCCGAAAATAAAATAGGGTTCGATATACCGAAGGTTCGTTTTTTCGGAAATGAAATCGGTTTCAATATTCCGAAGGATCGTCAATCCGAAAATGAAGTATAGGGTTCGTTATCCGAAAATGAAATTGGGCGTTGCAGCGTTGCCGTCGCGTTGTTATATGGGGAAGGGGCTGATCTTTTTGCCCCCCCACCACCTCCGTGATGACGAAAAATAAAGAAAACATAACACAGGTATATCGTATACTAGCTTTGCCCCCTTTATGGAAAATATTACCCCACCTGCTGCCCCACCACCCTACCCCTGACTGGTCACTAAGACATCCAGTACAACAATTAGGCCCATACTATAGCCATAAATGACTGAGATTGCTATTTTATGAGTTAGTAATTGTTCATTTTTGGATTAACGTACCTTATTCCATTTTCAGATTACCAAACACTATTTGATATTCGAATAAACGAACCTTATTCATTTTTGAATACACGAACCTTATTTCATTTTCGAATTAACGAAACTTATTTCATTTTCGGATTACCGAACCCTTTCTATTTTCTGACAAACGAATCTTCGGAATATTGAACCCGATTTCATTTTCGGATAATCGAACCTTTGGAATAACGGACCTTCGGAATAACAAGCTGTAACCCCCAAAACAATGACAGTCAGTCAGTCATATACATTGACAACTACGCATGTAACGTTTATTATAATAGTAAATGTAACACAAAAAAAGAAACATACACCAACAATGCCCGGGGGCCACTCAACTATATTGCTGTACCCACGCGCGACCCAAAAAACGCGTAAAAAGCCCGGGGGGGGGGGGGGGGGGCGGGTCTGTCCTCGTTGAAAGGGGGGTATCATGTGTGACCAAGAAAACGAGTAATTAGGGTGGTTTTTTACGATCAGGCGAGATACTCGAGTATCTCGAATAGGGTCTCAAAATCACCCAAAATCAGGAAAAAGGGTATCTTTTTTAGGCTGATAAATTACTTGTTTAGGGTCTCAAAAAGATGAATTACTCGTTTAGGGTCTCAAAAACTCAGCTTACTTGCTTAGGGTATCAAAAATAGTTATCACTTGCTTTTAATAGGGGTTTACAAAAAAAGATTACTTGCTTAGGGTATCAAATATAGTTATGACTTGCTTAGGGGTTTACAAAAAATTGATTACTTGCTTAGGGTATCAAAAATACTTGCTTAGGGGTTTACAAAAAATTGATTACTTGCTTAGGGTATCAAATTACCGATAATCATACTTACTTAGGGTGTATTTTTTGCACCACGCAAATACTCGTTTAGGGTGCTTTTGGCAAGTCCTTGGTCACGCATGATACCCCCCTTTCTATGAGGACAGACCCCCCCCCCCCCCCCCCGGGGTAAAAAGGGTACTTTTTGCCGATCATGGCGCGTCACACGCGTGACGCGTTTAGGGTGTCAAAAAGGCCAAAATCAGAAAAAAGGGTATGTTTGTGGAGTTTAACAAATACGCGTTTAGGGTATCTTTTTCTCCAAACTTGTTTCCCGGACTTGTCTGGAGTTTGCCGGGGATTTTGTGCGACTTCGAATGATTCCAGGGGATTCCAGACCTTGTTTAGGGGTATGTTTTTAGGGGTTATACTTGTTTAGGGGGCAAAATTGTCAAAAAAGCACGCGAAAATTCTTGATTAGGGTATAAATTTGACCAATGAATAAAACTTGTTTAAGGTGGGTTTGAAAAACCTGTGGTCGCGCGTGTGTACAGCAATATAGTTGAGTGGCCCCCCGGGCAACAATGCTTTTAAGAATTTCATTATATGAGACATGCATGTATGGCGACAGCATACTTGATCTACCTTATGGAGCCCAAGAGCGAGCAACCTTTACTACAACTAAATGAGGGTATAAAATAGTACACAATTACCGTAGCTACACCAGTAACGGATCACTTTTTTTGTGGATACAATTTCTTGCTAAGACAAAATATTTTGTACGGACTATCATGCATCGTTGGAAAGCTAAAATAGTGTAGATTAATACGAATATTGTAAATTCAAACTCGTTCCGTCACGAATAAGCAAATCACTTCGCGTTTTACGAACCCCTTACGCTGCACCAGTAACGGATCACCACTTCACCAGTAACGGATCCCCTGACTTTATTTTAAAAATAATTGACCAATTATCTTAATTTTTTCATCAAAGTGTTTGCCAATTAGCAATTAATATCCAGGAAAAATATTACTTCTTAAACGTGCTTCCTTATTTAGTTATGAAGAGTTGAATTCTGCCACACATGATCCTTATGAAATGTTAGCAAAAATCACACAAAAACTCGAATTTACCAAAATATCCAAGTAATTTCCGATCTTTGAGTTAGAAATATCACAGATTCTAGTGAAATACATTGTTACAGCAAAGCAAAATTTATTCTGATCTTTTGTTTCGATTTTATAAGGATTTGAAAATGGGTGATCCGTTACTGGTGTAGATAATTTCTGCTGTAATTATACATAAAAAATTGCCCTTTTTTACTATAAGCCTGCACCCAAACACCCGGAAAATGCTGTGGGGTGTATACCAGAACATCTTTCTGTGTAAATAATATATAAATTATAGATCCGTCGGCATATTTTTGTTTTTTAAACATCTTATTAAAAAAATATATTTATATTTTTTTTCTTGAAAATCTGAAATCTGTACATTTTGCCACTAGATGACACTATTTTGAAGGCTAATTTCCCACTTTTGCGTGATGATCATGGAACTGAGGTTCATCACTTTTATAAAGGAGATGATAAAGTTGATATTAGATGCACATTCGTCTTCCAGTTATGAAAATGAAAACAATTAGATTGTCACAAACGTCTTTATGCATCAAATTGGGTAGGTGATCCGTTACTTGTGTAGCAACGGTATATATAAGCCACGATTGAAAGTATAAACAAAATAATGTAAAAAATAACACTTCAATACAATTTTAGCTATAGACATTTATAATAAAAGGGATATTCTTGTATAAATATTTAAAACAATTTCTATACGATGCAGGTGTTATAATTGAATCACATCATTTTCCAAAAAAAAAACAAGTTTGTCAAAATTATAGTTTATAGTCATTTCATAAATCTTCGTTGCAACTGACGTTTAAACAATAACACAATCTAATAAACAAAAGATAATGATAACTCAAATTTCGTTAAAAAAATACATGATTGTACTGTTATAGCAAGCTAAAGTGTTTTATTGACTCGGACAACCTCTCTATTGGTAACATTATCTGCGTTACACTTGTATCCCATTGTGCCATCCTGGTCACACACACGCGGAACAAAGTTATTATATATTTATTTCCCATTAAATGAGGGTACGTTACTTTACAGAATTATATACAAGCCAGTGTTGAAAGTATGTTATTATATACAATGTAAAAAGAAAACTACAATACAATGTTAGCAATAGACATGTTATAATCAAAGGGATAATATTCTTGTTGGAAGAGCGGATATAATTATTAAAATTGTTTTACAATGTCGATGTTATAATTGAATCTCAATGCCCTTTTCGAAACAAAACCAAGTTTGTTTATATGGATAGTCTGATTATCTGATAGTCATGATAAATCATGCACGTTATGGTCCTATACAATCTAATAAACGAAATATACCGATAAAAAGAATTTCGTAAACATACATTATTGTACTTTTAGCAAGCTTCAGTGCTTGACGCTAATAATCTCTCTGACTATCAAATGTTAAAGCGATAACTCCAGTTTTGGTTTAGAGGGTGCTTAAAAAATACTTTTTTTTTGTGAGGTAATATGACAAATTTGGTGTGAAATTTGAAAATCCACACAAGTATAAAGTCGGATTGAACTTTGTTTTATCAATATCTGTTCGGAAAGAGCTGAAATATGTATAAATATGCATAATTTAAGCAAATGTTTATAACCCCTTCACATTTAAGCAAAATATTCCAATTTAAAAGTCGATATACTTTTTAAAAATTTATCTCTCTATTGAATGATTATTTTAACAAAAAATCACATTCACATGTTTTGATAAAAACAGTTTGCGGGTAATGTGCGGCCTGCATGTGTATTTCCCACGCAGCATTCATGTGTGTGGTTTAATTGAATCGGAGGGTTATTCGCTTTTATATATGGCTTAAAAATACCGAGGTTGATAGGCACTGGCATTGTAGACAACATATCCTGAGTTGTCCCGTGCCGTCTGGAGAGGTGCAGCGCGGGAATGGCGGGAGTATCTCGGGTGTGAATCCTGGGCCGTCTGGAGAGGTGCAGCGCGGGCGTGGCGGGGGTATCTCGGGTCTGAATGCGCAAACATGACGTTGGGATCGCTGGACTGTCGGCCGAATGATATCTGAGTTGAGAGAAATGTAATAATAGCATGATGATGATAATCCAAACATATTTACAGACAATGTAGTTCTGCATATTATAGTTTTCCTTTTTGTCCATTTATTTGCATTCTTTTCTGTCTTTTTCTTCGCCCTCAATATTCCTGAATTTCTCCATCCTTGTTTTTATTTCCATTTAATTTTCTCTATTCCTCTTGATTCCTTTTCTTCAGCAGGAAGAATAAACGAATATCCATCCTTGAATCGTATGAATTTTTAAATCTTACATATCGTTAATTCATTTTAAAACTCCTGCTTACTCAATAAATAGCAGTTTCGTTTCACTATATTTTACATTTTCTTCTCTTTCACTAGATCCCATTAAAGGGGGAAAATAAAACATCCCTACCTGATCACTGTAATCAATATAAAGGTCCTTGTGTTGTCTCGGGTATACACCCTTGTCCATCATGGACATGGTCTGCGAGAGATAGTACTGCTGTTTCAAGCGATAACTCAAAGCGAAGCAACACGTGACCAAGATGATGAGAAGCACAACCAGAGCAGGCAAAAGACCGGCGAGTAGAGCAACCTTAAGTGATCCTGTGCACATGTAAATATAAATAAGTTTTCGTAATTAAAACAGAGCAGGTATTAACAATAATAATAATAAATACTTATCATGTCTTATAAAGCGCTACTACAGTCTTACAATGAAGTCTCAATGCGCATACACATAGCAGAAACAGAGAGAGAGAGAAATATAAAGAGTATGTGAGGAAAAATTAAATAATTAAAACTTAAAGTTCATTAACAAACAGAAAGGCTTTCAAACTAGCTCGAAACTGTTGCTCTGTATCAGATTGTTTAACACTAATACGGAATTTGTTCGAGAACATATACATGTAGGTGCAGCAAACTGGAAAGACCGCTGACCATATGTTTTGGTTTTAACACAATATTGAACTAAACGATTCCTTGAACTTGAACGAAAGACTCTGGATGACTCTTTTTTACTTTTGGAAAATATTATATTCTATAACATGTATTTTCTTAATAAAGAATAATAAGTAAATAAAGGGAAAGCTCCCAGCAGGGAGATGACGCTCGAAATGGAGTTCTATATGATATACCAAAACGGCGAAAGCCCAGGTTTTCTTGTAACCTCGACTCCTCGAGGCACGCTTTCCTCCCCCCAAAAAGCCGAGTTGATAAGGTTTGGTTTCCCAGCTTGTCTCCCCCCCCCCCCAAAAAGAGAAAAAACAAAGAAAAAGAAGTCGAGTCTACGGTGACGATGTGCTTCACTTCCCTCCCAAACGGAACCTTTTGACGAGGTGCATACATTCGGCGTGGCTTTCCTCCCAGAAGTAGCCGAGATGATGAGGTGGGAGACTGAAGATGTGTATGTATGTCTGTATTATTTTCCTGTCTTATAGGGCCTTCATAAATTCAATACATCCAGATGCATGAATAGCGCATCATGTCTAAACTATAAGGTGAAATTCTAATCTAGAATTGATGTGGCTATAATAAACTCCAGTGTACGTATTCAAAAAGCAATCCTAACAAACAAAAATTGAAAAATTGTCACGTAGTCGGATATAAAATTGGTATAGAAACAAGATTTACCTTGTGTTGTTTCGTCTGACACATACGTTGGAATCAGGAGTTAGAAGAGATGAGAAAAAACAGAAAACATGATTATGAAGGAGAACAAACATCGTCAAAGAAATCACCTCATTCTAAAGAAAATGTGATGTGAATACAATGGATGACATACATTACAGCACTTAACATGTACTGTTGTTTCACTTCTGGAATAATCTAAGAAGGAAATACGAAATAAGGATTTTGCAGTAATTGGAGTTAGGGTAGAGTATAGGACACCCCTCTCACGGCAATTACATTTTTTTTATAAACTGGGTATTGATTACCCGTGCTAACCCTGTTACATTTGGTAATTTGCGAGTACTCATCTTTGTTTCATTGTTTATATGTTTTCATTTATACATGGGCTATTAAACTGAACCCCGAGCACCGGATAATCCCAGACAACCGCGATTTTCCAATTCTTGAATTTGAATAGTCCAGTTCGGCAACTATACAGCTGATGTGCTGAAATGTTGCTAGTGGCCTAGGCCGGCCTAGGCCTATAGTGCTATAGTTAAAATCTTGTTCTGTAAAACGTACAATGGAATGTATGCATCGTATGATTGCCATTGCCATGATTGCCAACCCTCTTTTTGTGTAACTAAAGCCCGGCGCAGACAGAGCGGACTGTTTTTTTTTCTTCGCGAGTGCCTCGCGACTTACATTTTACCAGTCGAGAGACAGTCAGAAGCCAGTCAGCATTGTCAGGATCGGGCCTGTTCAACACAATGAATCGGCTCCGACCGACCAGGCCCGACTCTATATAGCCTGACTGAAAACCAGTCGGATCGGGCCGAGACGGCTCTGTCTGCGCCGGGCTTATTTAGTTATTAAGTTATCTGGAGTTATTAAGACCAGAATATGTGGTTAGAAAAAGTTTGTTTTCTCCTACATAATGAAACAATATGCATTCGGCTCCAGGATACATGATAAACGTTATGATCAGGGAACAATGACACTTGGGAATATGATTAACAGTTTAAAACAAAATCATCGTGCAGCTCTGATCTGAAACATTACAATTACCTTGTATATATCGCTTAATTACTGTTAACCCAGTCGCTCTCGAGAAATTAAAAATGTATCGTTGTCTATTCTGGTATATTCAACTCCAAACCATGCACTATTTGTATAATAAAGTTTTTTGAGCCACCTAATTCTCATTTGAGACCTATTTGTATCTTTTTATGCATCCATGGATTAGCTAATTACCTCCTCTTTAAAATGACACCACTTTGAAACAATCGCTTGCTTCATGGCTGACTTTTGTTTACAGGTGGGTCTCAAACAGAATGTGCCAGAATTTGCCATTGCTATAATGCAGTGTACTCATTTATCCATTCATTGATTCATCCTATACCAACAGAATCAATAGGATTAAGCACAGATAAATTGTCAATTTGACACATTCTGTTTGAGACCCACCTGTAAACAAAGGGGAGGTACTCAGTAAAGAAGCAAGCGATTGTTACAAAATTGGTGTCATTGTAGAGAGGAGAAAATAAGCTAGTCCACTGATGCATAAAATGATACACACAGGTCTCAAATTAAAGAGAAATATACGTGGCTCAAAAAACTTTCCAAACTTTTTGTGAGGAGTTTATATCGACATAGAGAATATAATAGTAAAGCGCACCTTTGATACAATATCGGCCTGGGAGAGTGTCTGGGTAGAGATCTATGAAACCATTAAGGCACCGGCAGCTGAACCCGAGTCCAGTCTCTACAATGCAAGATCCATTGACCGAGCAGTCGTTCTCTGTAGGGGTCTCGCATTCCTCCACGTCATTTGTTATATCTGCATCAAACAATTACAACATCATTGTTAAGATTCAGATTCTGATTCTGAGTCAGATTAAAATGATAACATTACGGAACAACCTTTGGGCCTGCCTCAACAAATGTTCAGGCTCAGCTTTTTAAATGGTCCAAACATTAATGTAGGCCTACACGGTTTATTGGATCTGTAAATGTGTTGGTATAACGACTTAATGGACGAACAAACGATGCGAGATGACAAAATGAAATAACCAAATAACAAAATAATGAGTTAGAGGTTAGTTTATTATACAGGTTTTCAATTACAAATTGATGTGTTTTGTGAACGAAGTCTTCATCTAATACAATATTTAACACTGACTGCAATTTAGACACTTGCCTGTAAAAAGGAATGACGGACGGGTATTCAGCAATACAATAATAAATTGCATAATTGAAACCAACCACTATAAACAAAACCTAGGGTTATAATAATGTCATATCCGAACACTTCAATCGTACATATCTTTTGAACGAAATGTAAATTGTAAAAACCGAAACCTGTCCCATGCTTTTATTGTTATTACGAATAAAACAAGTATGAGGGAACCGCTAAATTCCAATTGGATTTTGTGGATTTGGACAATTTTACTATTAAGTCCCTTTAAGCATAACGACCGATATTCATAAATCGAAAAAAAGGGTACATAGTCTTATAGACATATAAGGACCGCTCTTCATATTGCATAAGAAGGGTCGCTATTCATAAATTGGGAAAAGGGTAAATAATAATTCGGTTCGCATAGCCTAGTCATAATCACACAAAGGGGTCGCTATTAATAATTCATAAAGGTGGACATTACTCATAAGGATTGCTATTCATGATACGAAATCAAGGTCGCTAATATTCATAATAAAAGAAAAGTTTCCTAACCATGCTAACAATGGGTCACTATTCATAAAACAGTAAGAGAGTAGCTATTCATAAAGTGATAAGAGAGTCACTATTCATAAAATGATAAAAGGGTCGCGTTTCATAACATGTTACATGTAATACGGTCAGTTGGTCACTATCCATGAAATGATACAAATTACGATATTTACTGATCATAATAAAAATGATCCATTATCCGAATAACGACCCTCTTCTTAGATTATTTTTTCATTTTGTTGTTTTATTAAAGACCTTTATGAGTATTGACGACGGTCAATGTGAATTACGAATAGCGATCCCTTCAAGGAATTATGAACCGCGACCTTTTTCTTGGATTATGATTAGCGGCCCTTATAAACAATTATCATAATGAATAGTGAATCCTTTTCAAATAATGAATAGCGACCCTTTTTAAATTATGAATAGCGAACCTTATGAACAATGTCCCTTATTATATAGTAAACCCTTTTAAAATTATGAATATAAAGCGACCTTTATGACAAGTTGACTCTTTTGAATAGCGGTCCTTATGCATAGAGAGCGGACCACCGCCTCACTGACCTGTAGCGACGATTTGTTGTTCCGTAAGCAGCAGGTCAATCGTATCAGCGAATAGGTGCATGTCATTGGTTGTCGCCTCCGTGTTTAGCGTGTTACTAATCGTTGATTGGTCTCCAGTAAATGTGTCGTCTGCATTCACCACAATGTCGACCCCAAGACTCCCGCTAAAGAACCTCGCCACATTGCAGTCGATAACTCCGCCTAAGCCGAATGCCTCCAAGATCTTACGAACCTGGAAGAACATGCGAATATACTATAATTATACCATATAAACATTGGAGAGGGAAAAAAAAAAAAATTCGGTGTATGTTGCATGTCCTTCTTGGATACTGGTATGTATTTGAGGGCTTGCAAACATACCTAATATAATTTTGTAGGTTACCATTCTGATAATTCTATGTCGCTGCAACCTGTATTGCAAACAAGGTAACCAGCCTTAGGCCTATTGGTATATGCTTGGTAAGAATGAAGTTGTGTAAAGCATGAGTGCACTTTAAAACATAGAACCTGCTGGAATCCTCCCCAGTAAGTGGAGAGAGTGCACAATATAGTGCGGATGTGCATCCGATGGCTGAGGTAAAAATATTATTAGATGCAGGTCCCTCTGGGCGAACAGAGCAAAAGCACTGAAGAGGCTAACCTGGATAATTAAAGACTACAACATGAAAAAGCCCTCTATTTCAGTAATTGATAAATATCTTCGCGTAGATAATCAATAATTGAATATTTGTACGACATTATCTATATCGTACCATGATAATAAAAAAAAAAGAGATTTAAGTGGAAAAGAAACTAACCGTGTCTGAGATAATCTGTGCCGAGTTCTGGTAATCTGTACTCCCAGGGTCAGCATGTGCAGATGTGTAGCTAGCAGTTAGATGGTTTATCCGGAGTATGGCGAAAGTGACTTGCCACTTGTGACGCACTGTAAATTGTTATATAGGCCATGGGTAAAACAAAAAGGATGCATGCACAATCATTCAAAAGTCATCAATTATAAGATATATAAGCTGTTATAATTTATGAAAAGTCACAATCACTAATTATTTGAACATAATTGCAGTCTTATATTAATACACTGCTAACTACAGCACGTACGGTGACAAGTTGGAAATGCCATTTATGGATATAATAATGCTATAGGTGGAATAGGAATGCAAGGAGGGGGCAAGGAGCCCCCGGAGCCTGCGGAAGCTTCTGGACTTATTTCACTTAAATATATTTCTAAGCAAACAAGCTAACAATAAGAAAATGCTATAGTTATACGACCGTATTAATTCGTTTACTTGTTGACGGACGGTGATCTAAAATTCATCTTTTATGAGTCGAAATTTAGCCATCGCGAGCGGGACTTTGACATTTCATCTGATATGCACTTTGTGACGTCATGACTTAGTCTCTTTTACATACACTTTTAATTTGTTAATGAAAGTAGCGTCAAATGTAAATTGTTGCGTAAATCAATCGTAATTACTGCATGTTACTAGTAATACGTTTACTATGTGTTGTACACTGTTTTGTTATTGTTTTATATTTTATAGCCAATTGTTGGAATGCCTATGTTACTTTTAACAACAGGGACTGCATCGACAGAACCTAACGGTTTTACTTGCAGTTTCCCCAATTAACTTTTTTTGGTATAATTATGGTATATTTGTAAACATGTTTCTATTTTGTGTGTGTTCTTTGTTCATCTGTATTGTATATAATCTGTATTTTATACTTTTTATCAAATGTGTTTTTATGGATTTTGAATTGAAATAAACTTGACATTTGTAATTAGTCCCGTCTAGAGTACTACAAACCTGTGAATTATCGTGATTTGAATTAGCGGTAACTAGGTAATTCACGTCGTGTAAACCTAACAGTTTTGTAGATTAGAGGGGGTACTTTCAGTGGATGTGGTGTGGCAAGATTGGTAGAGCGCTCGCACTTCAAGCGGGAGATCGAGAGTTGAACCCGGAGTATATTATACCCATCGCGTTTGCCCTTCAGCATGATCACTAATCCACATTGCTGCTCTCTACCCAGGTGTATAACTGGGGACCCGGTAGGAGGTGAACGCATTCATGTGAACGATCTTCTCAATGCCCATGAGCCGCTTGGAAGGAATGCTCCCCAGGGAGTGGAGATGGTGAACACAATGTGTGCTGGTTTGCATTGTATCCTATGACCGGGGTAATAATATCATTGTAAAGCGCTTATAGATGATTATCAATCATATTAGGCGCTATATAAATCGAGTATAGTATATATTATTATTATTATGAAAGTTTACATGCAAAACGTGAACGTGAAAATGACGTATCATTCTTCGATAAGTGTATATTTTCGACCATCGTGAGATCGTGAAAATCAAAACTGTTTCTCCACTTTCTTTCTGTGTGTTTAATATATGTTAACATCTGTAGATTAGGGAAATATGGTTTGGCGCGATCTTTAATGGGGCTATGTAATATTTTTTTTTTTTTATTAACATGTACACTGTTAATGCGTCATCTCCGTCACAACATTTTTGCACAACTAGATCGTCGCATTTTAACTGAAGAACATAATTCACTTCTTATTCAATCTTTGTTTGGAAAGAAAGGGTGACTGTGAAAAGAAAAAAAAAACGTTGGTCAACCATAATCACATTTTTTTCTCTAGAGCCACCATTTATACTTGCCATGCTGAATAAATAGTGAATTTTGCCAAATAGTTTTGCTTTCAATCAGTGTTATGAAATTTTCTCAGGAAATTAGGATGAAGAGAGGTACATGATTACGAGTAAATAGATCGCTAAAAATACCAATACAAATATTTTTTACCAGAGTATAATCTTTGTTGAAATTTATGCATTTGAACTCAGCGTGACGGAGATGACTGAAGCGTGACGGAAATGACTGAAGCGTGTATTTAACATGTTTAAGAATACATTATAATCACATGTTATATAATAATCTAAAATTCATCCAAACTAAGCTTTGTCATAGAATATTTGTCAATTTTGAACAACATTGTGTGTCAATTAACTGAGTTGACAATCCAACTAAAACTCACCATCTCAGTCACAAAAGAGCCGTGACGGAGATGACGCGTGACGGAGATGACTATCAGACACATTTAAAGCGCCGATAGCTAATGGCAATGTATTTAATACAAATGAGCGATAGTGATGTATGGTTGTTCCGTGGGCACATTCATACAAATGATTAGAAATTCAATCTAACATCTTTATCTAGCTAATATCAATCGTTCGGAGATGACGATCATCATCTCCGTCACGAAAAAAACGTGACGGAGATGATGCGTGACGGAGATGACATTTAGACACATTTAAATCGCTGATAGCTTATAGCAATGTATGCAATACAAATAAGCGATAGTGTTGTATAGTTGTTCCGCGGGCACATTCATACAAATGATTAGAAATTCAATCTAATATCTTTATCTAGCTAATATCAAGCGTTCGGAGATGACGCTTAATAAAGGTACGGACCTGGTTTTTGCCAAAGATCTCAAAAAAATAATGTTACTTACCTATAGACCGGGGAAAAAACGTGTCTCTTCTTTCTACTACCTAGTCACCCGACATGTTGCCACCACGATCACTCAAATTTAGCATATTTTTGTACCGTAGATGACAGACTCAAAATGCGTGACGGAGATGACGCAAAATATCGGGACACACAAAACAGATTCCTTTTTTTTAATTTATTTTTTTATCGTTGCATGTGTGCGTATTTAATCTTGGTATTCGTAGTCAACTCATAAAATTGAATTTATTAAGGTATATTAGGACAAAAAATATGCATCTTTTTTGAAATGCTATATTATGATATTTTTACATGATGCCATCGTGACATGCGATTTTGAGGGGGGTGGAACATTAAAAAAAATAATATAAAAAAAAGTATAAGAGTTATCACTTTACTTTTTTTTGTATTAGTTGATTTTTGACTTACTTGTAAGTCAACACAAAGAGATAACAACAAAAAAGCTTTAATTTTTTTTCTATGCGACACCAAAGTAGCGGGACGCAAAACTATACACTTATCGAAGAATGACCCTAAAACGCTATACGCTTATTCAGTTGGGGTTCTAGTATTTATATTGTATTTCTGTGTATCCAGTGGTATAGATCGGTGGGAAAACAGTACGAAGTTGTATTTTGAACTGAATATGGGGGGGGGGGGGGGGGGGGGGGTGGGGTGGCACTGCGTGACCTTGCTTTTCTGCATTTTTATGCTATCTTGAATTTAGAGGTGAATGCAATAAACTGTCATGGTAAATGTATCAAATCAATTATGCATCCCTCCCGTGGCGAGTGCGATGTGACTACAAGTGGTGGGGCGGCCGGGGGGGGGGGGGGGGGGGCGGGGGCGGCATGTGAATAATTGGAGGCACATAACTCTCATGTATTTCTTTTTATTTGTATTATTGTTTTGGGGTAAATTATTAGGAGGCGCATGCCAGCGTGCCCCCCTCCCCCCCCCCCCCCCCCCCCCCCTGCCTCCCTGCATGTAGCTGTTGTTGATGTTTAGTAATTTTAGCGTTCAGCTGGGGGGGGGGGGGGGGAGGGGCATGTAAATAATTGGAGACACATAACTCTCATGTATTTCTTTTGATTTGTATTATTGTTGGGGAGCACATGCCACCCGTGCCCCCTGTAGCTGTTGTTGATATTTAATAATTTTAGCGTTCATTCAAAATGAATTTTACAGATTATATACTTAATTATTTAGATGTTGCCTGCCCATCACTCAAATCCAACATAACCGTGCATCATGATCATTCTTTCAAAACTAGACCACCTCATGCAGCTGCAATGGCGTAGCCTGTAATTCTCCAGGGGGGGGGGGGTCAAATTAACCTGCCGAGCCATTTGGGGTGGGATCCAAGGGCGGAGCCCCTGAAGCTTATGTATTTTAGCTTCTAGTATATTCAAAGCCCCACAAATCTTACTACCGGCTTATAAGAAAGAAACAAGAAAGAAAAATGAAAAAAATGCAGGCCTGATATGGGGAGGTTGGGGGCTAGGGCCCAGTAGCCTCCCCCTCCCCCCTCCCCCCTCCCCCCTCCCCCCCTCCTCCCTCCCCCTCCCCATCCTCTTTGCTACGTCTCTGCCCATAATTTATACCAGGTTTGTAGTGAGAGTCTGGCAATTTTACTCCTTCAACTTTTTTTTGTAGGGTTCGACCTCCGCTTTTATAGATGCCCCCAAGAAAAAAAACAGAACGGCATAATAACATGCATACGATATGGGAAAATAACTGCATGGGTTTAATTTACTGGAAGAGGAATGATCATTTAGGCTGAGAAAAATAATCCCGAGGTAGATCAAAAACTTTTGTTCTCTGGTCACAATTTTGATGAAATTTGACAAATTTGACTAATGACTAGCTAGATGACTGATAGTAACTCAAATGTGCTGCATACTATGCAGGGGCGCTACACCGGTGGTCGGATTGATTGGGAAATGTTCGTATTTCCAGTGATTAAAGTATTTTCAATTTGTCATCTAATGTTGTTTTTTAACATAATTAGGGGGGCGCACATGCCTCTCGTGCCCCCTTCCCATCCCGTAGATACGCCACTGCGGGCTGCACCCATTTTTTTCTTCGAATAGTCTAGAATAATTATACATTTATAGCTCTTCCCTTTCCCTTTTCCGTGTGCGCCATTGCGACTACATTATTTGCACATTTCAAATATTTTTCTTTATATTGTTCTTTAGTCATAGCCAATGCCACACCGTTAGTTGTTTTATTCCTTAGTCTGAAATAAATATGATATTTAATCCAACAAAATCCATGTACTATTGAATTTTGTGTGGAGGTTTCCAAATATAAATTATTAATATTATTTTTAATTATTATATTTCAGAAAATGAAACTGATCTATTGATCCACTAATTAAATAAAATATATTATTGATGAACAGTAGTTCACTTCAGTTGGGCAATAATATTTTGACAGTGTAACTTCGGAAATGGTATCCTAGTATAATCATTTTAATCGGTATATTATCACTAAAACTATACTAGCAAATAACAAATTCCTAGTGGGGAACGCTGACATAAAATTAGCCAAACTTACTCAATGTTCATGTATCATAATTTGTTTGTTTGGACTTGCGAGATGAGGAAATCATTGGTTTTATTACTAGAAACTATATGATTATGAACCTTTTTGGATCTCTTTATATCTCTGACCGCACTTTTGTGCTGCTAATTGTTGTAATGTTTAAAGATACTGTATTAATTTACACTTTGTTTGATTTTATGTTTCATTTTTAAATATAAGTAAGTCAATAAGGAAAGAGTAAATTGGTTCTTTATCATCGTTTAGATTAAAAATTTAAATTAAATGAGGATATGCATATAATAATATTTTTTATTATAATAATTACATTTTTAGGCTACCATTTTTGTGCTTATTTTGCCTAATATATTTGTAAATATATATTATTTTGTTAGATTTTGATATATGCATGTATGTTTTTATATTTTTGTTGTACACAAGGCACTTTAGTCCTCGGACTACAGTCTTGTTTATTTTATGTGTTCAATAAAATAAACCCGATATATACTAGTATATATCTATCTATCTATCTAGATTATCTATCTTATGAACTTTCTATAAATTAATTTTAATTGTTTGCACAAACATCGCTAATAATAAGTCCTCATAATATTTTCGAGAGGAATTAGGCGATTTAGGGAATAGAAGAAAAACGATTGAGCAGGAAAACACGTAAAGAAAGATATCTAGATTAATTCCTAGATTATAATAATAAAATAAATTGATATCTTCACACCTTTTACAAGTTATCTTCACAAATTATTTTTAAAAGTAAAAATCAGCTATCAACGCGCTGTGCAAAAAGTCAAAGGACCGTTGCAAAAAGTTGTATGGCGCCATCTCTCAGCTGAATCGAAACAGGCATTATACATTTACGCGCATGTGTCAATCTCTTTTTCTGGGGAGGAAAAACTATTTCTAAATTGGATATTGAGGACAAAATCACGGAAAAATGAGTGCAAGATTTATACCACCGGTGATTCAGGACAATCCTACAGGATGGGGACCATGTACGATACCAAAGCAATTCAAGGATATCCCTTATCAACCATTTTCAAAGGGTGATCGTCTCGGAAAGGTAACACGAACAACACTGCGATTGCTTTGGCCGCGCCCGCGCCAGCGACGCCGGTGCCCCAATGGCAATGCATGCAAGTGCCGCGGCGCTAGCGGGGTACCCACACGTGTGTAAATGCTTCATCCCCAACCGGGCTCTTTTTCCTTCGAAGTCTTTCCATATGTCACACTTTAAATTCTTTCCTTTCTTGTTCTTCTTCTGGATTTGACCTCAGTTCCCATACCGTTGTAGAGTAATATCAATACCTTTTAAAAATAATATTGCTTTCTTTCTGGAATTTTGAATGAAAGTCTGAATGAATGAATGAACGAATCATCGTCATCGAATGTCGTGTCGGAGTCTCAAATCAGAAAGATTTTTTTTTTTTCCAATTCAGTCATCAATTGTTCATTATGGTCACGAATGTCAATTGTCTTTTCTATTGTAAGAAATAATTCAAGCAGTGGATATTTGTTTTCCTAGAACTTTGATTTAAATGGTTAAAATAATGGAAATGCAAATGATCTGATGATTTTCAATTACAAACAAACTTGTCCAGATGTCTGAATCAGTGAATGTGAAATATGAATTATGATTATGAACATGAACAGCAATTGGCATATTGAACTCTCAATAATATTGAGTTTGATTCTTGGAACTGAACTATATTCATCTAATAAAACAAGATGATTGTGTGATGTTATTTGTCTTAAAATTTTTCTCTTTACCAAACTACCCACTATTGCCACTTACATTCAATTCATCTGATGGCTGTAGGCTGTACATAAATAAATTCTTAACAAACGTAATTATTCCAGGAAATTTACCACTCTTGTGTTACAGTTATATCAAACAAGAGACAAATTAAAAAGAAATTACAAGTAACAGCACACTGACATGATAAAACCCTTTAAACTTTTATAATCAAGGTTATACTTATACATGGTTTACTCGGTTATCATTTCGTTGTGTTGTCTTTTTAATTTCTTCAATTACCATTAAGCTTAATTACCATCTATCATTTTGATTGTAAGTTGTCAGTGAATATTGTGAGGAACTATTTAGAATCTAATATCATGTGACTGATAATATAACTGTTCTTTTCTTCAGGTATCAGACTGGACGGGAGCCACCTACCAGGACAAGCGCTACCTAGGTAATTAACTCAAAGTCAAACATACCCCAGGGCACTACAACAAATATTTTCTGACTTGCCTAATAGGGGAACTTCTGAAGAAATAGCTTGCCCAAAATCAAACATGACTTTCTGAAGCTGAATAACAGATATGACAGAAGGTCTGAGAAAAAGAGCATTGCATTTTATCATTGCCATGTTTAAGAACAGTCAGGAGGAATAATTTATTAAATCATTCTCAAAATAATTTGATTCCAATTTAGTTGCCCTGGTTGGGCAAGTGACTTTGCCCACAACTGATTTTCACTTGCCCTGGACAAGTGGGCAAGTGGATATCATTTGTAGAACCCTGTATCCCTGACCATCTTCCTCTCTTATTTTAAGTTAATGTTTCCAAAAATTATAACGGAAGAAAGAAATGAATGAAGGTAATGAATGCAGAAAAAAAAATGGATGAACTATTTGGGAGACATTTAAAAAGGAAAACCCAATTGATTCTTTGACTATTTAAGCCAACAACAAGGTACAAGAGAAGTGTGAAAGCTCCAAGTGATTTTGGTTGAATTTGACAAAAGTTTCTTTGTGTGAACATTAACAAAAGCAGACATTAACAAAAATGTAATTGAATGCTCTATACCATTGTGTAATCTTACTGAACAAATTCAAAAATAAAATGAAAATATATATTGGCCTTGTTAAATCTTTAAAATTCATGGAAAATTGTATTTGATTTTGTTTTTAGGACGGTACAACTCCCAGTTTGGTTCTGGTAACCAGTACACGTACGTCCATGAGCAAGATGAGTCCTCCTTCCAGCTGGTCGACACCTCCAAGGTCCAGAAACCCATCTATATGAGGAATAGGATACGATTCAACCAGGTTAGTAATGGGTCTGTGATGTACTTGGGGTAGAAATAATATTCATGATGACATATTTTTTCCAGTTTGGATTCTGGGCTTCTGGCTACCAGTGCATGTAAGTCCATTCTGAGCAAAATGAGTAACATCTAACTGGTCGACACCTCTAAGGTCCAGAAACCAATCTACATGAGGAATAGGATATGATTCAAGTAACAGTTTGACATCAATCCTCAAAATCAGCCAGCAGTGACCTGGGCCAAAATTGATGTCGGGCCACAAAAAAATGGGGAAAAAAAGAAGATTTTGGTGGACCTACCTAAAGACCTACTGACCTAGCAACCCAACAATGCCACATTGTGTCCACACGTGAATCTTGCCAATGATGTTTTAGTTATCCCTGTCTGAATCCAGGTAAACAACCTGACATGAGGACAGTATACTTTGTCTGAGGCAAGTATTCCCTTTATATTGTCTATTCCTACTACCTGCAAATGTTCTTCTGAACTATTTTTGTCCATTGAAACATGTTTGATATGTTATTCGATGCTAGAAATCAATTTCTGTTGTCTTATGGCCCATTTGGGCAAGTTAAAACAAGATTTGTCAAATTCTACTGGTCCAAAACCTGAATCTAGTGGCCCCAAACAAAGACAAACTAGACAAATCAGTAGGTTATATACTTATATTTGGTTGCCCGTTCAGGCCAATTGAATTGAGCATCTATGACATTTGATGGCCCGAAGTTAATTTTTTAGTGGCTCTGGGCCAGCGGGCCTGTTTTGAGCATTGTGTTTTTTTCTTGACTCTGTTCTTTTATTGCTTGATTATCAACTGTTTAAAAAAATCAATCTCCTTTCTCAGCGGAACCTTCGTCGTGAGCGAGAGCGCCGTGAGCAGCGTGCGTCGGCAGGCATGCAGTCGTTGACGAAAGCCCAGAAGGAGCGACAGAGGCAAGTCCGCAGGCTGCAGAAGCAATATGGTGGCAGGAGGTGGCCGGATAAGAACCAACATGTAAGTAAACACCCCACCACCCCCCCCCCCCCCCCTCCCACCCCCCCCCCCCCCCCAAAAAAAAAAAAAAAAAAAAAAGAAGAAGAATAATGACACATTCCAGAAATATCTTTTAAATACAAATAGTGAAAGTGTCTCAATAATCACTGAAATAATCTGTGTTATAAATGTTTAATGTCTTAAAATGTTAAAACCAAGGAGCAGTGAAAATATCTTTTTGAGGGGTCATTTTGTTCATAATTTTTATTTGGCGGCTATGCCTGGGGGCTATTCTTTGTCAAATTTTGTAGTACTTTTCTACATTTCAGGTGGCAACTTGAATTCAAACTTTATGTAAGAAGGGAACAAGCTAATTTTGTAATATATGTATTCTTTTGTTTGCCAGAATAATCAAAAGTCCCGAAGTGCGTCGGTGCAGGTCCGTGGCGAGTGGAACGTGATAGAAGAGCTTGACTTCCCTAGGCTAACCAAACTCCGCCTTCCTACTGTTGATGAACCTGAAGACTTGTAAGTATACATACAATTTATTGATTAATTGAGTGATTTGTTTTATGGATTGACTTATTTCATGATAAATGGATCGATTGGCAGATTGATCAAATGATCTGTTGATCAGGTCGAGATGCGTAGTTTGAAGAACATGACTGAGGTGATGTTGATAATGATAGATTCTTAGACTCTGAGACTTTGATTTATTAATCCACAATTGCTGCTCTTTATCTAGGTGTATAAATGTGTACCATGGTTGGGTGTTAATTAGCCCTTGCGCCATCATCAGTGGCAGCATGGCTAGCATGCTCCCCAGGGAGTTGAGAAAGTATGCACTATTGTTGTGTGGGTTTGAAATGTACCTGATGACCATGGGTAATAATGTGCCTCAGAATAGGGGAATTAGATAGATGGCATTTTATAAATGCTTGATAGTATTATTTTGTATTATAATTGTCTAAATTGGGAAAGGAAGTTTTGAGGGAGTAGGACGGATGAGGATTGGCTCTCTCAGCTTGTTGTAATGATAATGTTTTAAATCTTGCCAATGATGTTTTAGTTATCCCTGTCTGAAACCAGGCAGAAACCTGGCATGTGGATAGTATACTTTGTCTGAGGCAATTTTGTAGAAAATTTTGCATTGTGAAGAGATCTACTGAGCATTAAACGATTAATCCTACAAGCCAATCAATTGATCGCTTGACTGTGATTCCGGTGGTTGCAAGTTATTGTACAATATGGACACCATATTCTTTATCTTTAATTACCTAGGATCAAGTGCGGAGAGCTGGAGTTCTATGACAAGATGTTTGACCGGATCACCACCAAGACTGAAAAGAGACTAGCCAGGGTCAATCGACTGTTCCACAAAGTGACCACGACCGATGACCCTATCATCAGGAAGGTCAGACCATCATTTGTTTTTTGTTTGTTTGTGTGCTTTTATTTTATCCATTTCAAAATAATACATGATCTTTTGCAAAGAAGTTACAGATATTTTGTAAAGCATACAAAAGATAATTTAAGTATATCAAATACTTAAAAAAACATGCATGCAAGCAAAATTTGTTCAGTGAAAAGTAAGAGATAAAATAAGGAATGCAGGAGGCCTCCCTCATGAGCTGTAAGCTTGCTTGATATTAATGGCACCCTCATTGTTATCTGGGATTGCCCACAACTTTGATTCAAAGACTTTATTCTGGGATATGTTGGCCATTTCTGAATAGAATTTTAACAAAGAAACAGTCTCGCTATGACAATTATTTGCATTTGCAATTCCTGCACCTCACAAACAGTATTCTTTTTTGAAGCGCCCTCTAAACTGGAACCTAACTATCCCTTTAATAAGGCATTTTGTAATGTTATATTTTGTCCCCCTGTTTATTTGCAGTTGGCTTCCAAGGGTAATGTCTTCGCCACAGATATCATCCTTGCCACCATTATGTGCTGCCCTCGCTCTGTGTACTCGTGGGATATCATCGTTCAGGTGAGACTTGTTATTCATTCAGTAAAGAAATAACAAAGTAAATATAGTAATACAAAATATTTATAATGATGGCTCCTTATTTTGACTCTCGCTGCGCATCATTACTATTACCCCGGTTTCAAAGTCAACAATGCCATAACCTGCAGTGTTAAGTGGTGAACAACCGGAAAACATTTCAGACGGATGAATCTAAGATGCTCGGCCGCTTTGTCTGCTAGCCGTCTCTTAGTCTCACCCACATACATCTTGGAACATTGACTGCAGCGGATGGCGTAGATTACATTGGTGGAGTTGCACATGAAATGTTGCTGTGCTCTCCATGGTGAGGTGGGCCCTAGTACAGTGCATGTATTGCATCACCTACGGTGGAAAGGGGCCCGTCTTCATCGATGGTTTCCAAAGTGAAAAGGCAACCATAGCTGTTTAAGCAGGTTTTATTGTTCTTAAATCTGCATGGAGATTTTCTTGCCAATGATGTTTTAGTTATCCCTGTCTGAATTCAGGTAAATACCTTGCATGTGGATAGTATACTTTATCTGAGGCAACCAGAAAATATATCATATCTCAATATGTATATTATGCAATATGTTCCTGGTTGTTCCATGAACACTTCTTCCTGAAATGTTAATTAGATTTAAATGTTTTATTTGTATATTTTCTATTGCATTGCAGCATGTTGGTGGCAAACTCTTCTTTGACAAGAGGGATGATTCTGAATTTGGTGAGTAAACTCAGATTTTATGCATGGCAAAGGGATTCAAGAAAAAAATAACAATCCATAGAAGTGGTCTTTATATGGGTTGAACAAAACAATGCAATGACATACCCTTAACCCCTACCCCTTGACTATATGGGAACCGGGTGGGATGTGTACAAAGTCTATGGGGATTTCAGAAACTAGAAGGGAACGGGTTAACATAGGGACAAAATGCTTGATTACAGCATTCAATACACCTTTGTAAATGTGCATCCTTCACTACAACTACCTGGGCTAAACCCTCTATTGTAAAGAACAGACATAACACAGGTGCTAGAGAAAATAACCAGCCAGATAGTCAACATTCTAGGCCAAAGTTGTGTTGACTTATGACAAGTTTGGAATCTTACATTGTGTCACTTAATGTCCCCTAGAAAGATAACTGCTCAACTAAAATGGCTGATCATTGTATCATTTTATGGTTGAACAAACTAAATGAAAACAACAAAAAAAGTGTGAATAATTTTTCCCAGTTACGGATTTGTTCGTCCTGTAAACCCAGTCATTCTTTTCCCCCCATTTTATGTGAAGTTTGTTACATTTATTGTGGGCCATCATGGCTTTTTAAGCAGATTTCATTGTAACATTAAATATGCATGGTATATGTAGGTTGCTTTGCCAATGATGTTTTAGTTATCCCTGTCTGAAATCGGGTAAACACCTGCCGTGTGGACAGTATACTTTACTGAGGTAAACAGAAGTACTACATGAAAGACCATCAGCCTATAAAATTCAAGACCGTGAGTGCCAATGTAACAAATCCATGGGGTTGGGGCAATTTTTGTGACATACCAGAAGTGAGAAACTGTGTCTCCTATCAACTGTAACAATGTTTGCTCAAATTGAGTTTTGCATAAAAAGCATAGCCAACTCTTCAGAAGTACTCAAGCTTCATGGTGAATCAATATTATGGACCCAAAGTTTATGTAATGTTATATGAATATGATGTCCATGTAACGGTGGTAAAAAGAGAAATGTGTATTAAGCAAAGATTTTGAAGAAAAGCAACTGAAACAGGAACGATTCTGGTAGGGCACTACTATATAATATTCATTGCATAAAAATCTTCAACAGATGATTTCATCTTCCATGTAGTAGAAGATCTCATACCACCGTTACATGGACATCGTCATATTTTTTGCCCCAACCCCGTGGAATGACCTATTACACAATTCACATACATCTGTGTATAGTGACCTCCTAAGGGAAACAAGGAAAGTGGCCACACTGTAGACAGGTTCTATCTAATAGCATGGTTTTCTCTGCAGGGGTGGCCACTGTACTAAGGCAGGTGGGCTGCTATAAACAGGTGGCCGCTAAGACAGGTTTGACTGTAATTCCCATTGAGCTGCTATATCCCTGGCAAGCTAGGATATCTTGTTCACGTTTAAGGAAAAATGTCGCTAGTATGTTCCAAATACATTATTACAGCAAACACCTCATTTCTTGTAAAAAACAAAAAGAAGCTGAATAGAGGTGAACCAATATCCTGTTCTTTTTGAAAGGTTCACGTTAAAACAAAAATACAAAAATACTATGGCATTAGTCTATTCAATTTGTTGCCATGGTAATGGTTTAAAACAATGTCAGGCAAGTCATACATTTATGACTGAGCAGTTGCTAAGAAGGCAAGCAGAAGGATAAGTTGTTAAGAACCATTCCTTAGGCATGACAAAAGAATGTGACATCATTACTTTGATTTCATTTTCCGTTTAATCAAGTTTCTATGTGTTTTTCCTTGATCAGATCTGTTGACTGTGAATGAGACTGCTATAGAGTCGCCTCAGGATGAAGGCACAGCCATCAACGCGCCCCGAAACCTGGCCCTCGAAGCTACCTTCATCAACCACAACTTCTCTCAACAGTGCCTCAAAATGGTAAGCCAACACATGATGATGGTGATGATAATGATGATGGTGGTGGTGATGGTGATGGTGATGGTGATGGTGATAGTGATGGTGATGTTACAAGTTTGGTTGCAAAATGCTATTAACAAAATGTCTTTCATTTGTCTGTATGAAAATATAGTTAGTTGCTTTGATAGAGCTACCAAAATTGTTTGGCTCTGGGTCAGTAGGCCAATATACATGTATGTAACTGTTGAGCCCTGAATGTATTTGTTTCCAGCTAACTTGCCAATGATGCTTTGTTATCCCTGTCTGAAAGCAGTATTAAGTCTGCCATGTTGATACTTATACAGGTAACCTGAGGCATGCTTACAATCAAATAACTCTAAAAAGAAATTTGTGTTTGACATTCTTTGCTCATTTGGTTTTCTGAAGCTTAACCCGTTCACCACAAGATTCTGAAATCTCCATAGACATTGTGCACAAGCCAACTCGGTTCCCGTAGTCAATGGGTTAATACAGTACTCTTAATATCTCACTTTTGGTGGAAATAACAGAATTTGAAAGGTAGTTTTGATTTGTTAAAGGGATCTAGTAACTTTGTTGACATGTGCAAAAAGTGATGAATGGTTGATGCAATGTATAGTGTTGTTATCTCATATGTCCACAGGGTATTGTGTGAAAATTTCAAGTCAAATGGACATTGCATGGCCATGTAATGAGCGAAAATGCAAAGTGATATTGGGTGATATTCACTAACTCACTGCATTCACTTTGTACAGGGATGAAAAACTCGCCCGGAGTTTTTCTTATCTGAATACTTCGATCGTACATATCTTTGTAACGAAAGGGAAATTTGAAAAACCGAAACCTGTCCCATGATTTTATTTTAAATACGAATACAACAAGGTATGAGGGAACCGCTAGAATTAAAATTTTATTTTGAGGATTTGGACAATGTTACTAAGTCCCTTTAAGCAGATGCGCGATGCCATCTTGCAAATGCTTGCATAATGTCATACGGTCGTTAATGGCACACTGACTCGGTGTTATGCATTCCTCACAACTAGCCTAGTTCAAAATGGCGAACTGCGGCGTAGCATCTCCACTCATGATGATCTTTAAAGGGCTACTGAAAGACCTTGATGTGCAAGATTGATTTTATTTGAATTTGTGACAAATTGTTTTCCTGATGCGCAATTCTTTTTGGTATGAAATAAATGAATTGTAATTTCAGTGACGATTCTTTTTCCAACAGGGCCATGGGAAGTTCAAGTCTGATCATGCAGGCGAAGATCAATCTAGTTGAATGCATGATTAGGTTACAAGACTGATTGTTTTGGGCACAAATTAAATCACTTGTCATTTGATTGATGATTATTTTCTAACAGGGCAAGGGCCATGAGAAGTTCAAGTTTGAAACTGAGAACCCCTTCGTCCAGGCTGAGGAGGAGTCGTTAGTGGCATCTGTGGCGTACCGGTGAGTTATACTCTTTCAGTGCTATTGGGTGGAATTCACAAAGGAGGTTTGTACAAACCCTGGTTTGACCAAGGTTTACATCTATGGAGTGCCATTTGTAAACTGATGGAGAAAGTATGTAAACTCCTTACTTGTTAACAATGTTGATGGTACACAATTTACAAAATGCACCAAATAAATGTTTGTCTTCTCACATGGTGAAATTTGCTGTTTAGCAAGCACCAACAGTCATATCATTATAAATGATAAATTGTTTTACTTGTATACAAGCAGCACTCCATAGATGTAGACCATGGATAAACCATGGTTTGTACAAACCTCCTACAAACCTCCTTTGTGAATACGGACCAATTAAGTCCAGGGTTCAACACTAGCACTTGCCCAATTGCCCATGGCAAGTAAAAATGATGTTGGGCAAGCAAAACTTCATAAATGGTTTAGTTTGGTTGACCTATCGGGCAAATAAATTATTAGTCAATTACAGGAGTAAAATGTAATTCCTTACATTGTAAATCTCATCAATAAGTAAACCTGGCAAGTCGACTTTCTGCTGTTTTGGCAAGTGAAATAAGAAATATATGATTTTACTTGCCCGAATGAGCAAATAGAGATTAAAGTTAGTGTGGAGGCTTGTATTAACCCTCTGAATGCCATGGTCAACTCACAGTCAACACCATACTCTTAGAATCGGCTCTGTTGATGTGCTCATAAATGCACACAATAGATAAGTGTGAAATGAATTGGATCAGCACTCAGACTTCTTCCCCAAGCTGAACTTCTTATCTATTCATTGTAGATGATGTTAACCCATTTAGGACTGGTCCCGAAAGTATTGAGGCTAGGGTCTATGCAGCAAAATCGATAAGTCCTAAACGGATTGGGGAATAGCTTGCCAATGATGTTTTAGTTATCCCTGTCTGAACTCGGGTAAAAACCTGGCATGTGGATAGTATACTTTACTGAGGTAAACAGAAACAATCCCCATGGCAACTCCAATGCAAATATTACTTATTTCATTGTTCAGTGTGAGCACAGCAGTGTACAAACTAGTTTTACCTTTTTTCTTTTAGAGCTTGTAATAATAGGAAATTGGGATTTTAAAATCTAACCGAATGTAATCTTTCTAACTCCTGTCAAATTATCCTAGGTATCGCAAGTGGAACATTGGTGACGATCTGAACGTTATAGTGCGATGTGAGCATGATGGTGTGATGGCAGGATCAGGTGGAGAGACCCAGTTCCTCAACATCAAGACACTCAATGAGTGGGACACAAAGGTAAGTACAGCAGGAATCTGATTGGCTAAAATGCGATAATGCCAACCTAGTGATATGGTGATATGTTTTGAAAGAGAGACCCAGTTTCTCTGCATTATGTCTCTATGAATGAGACACAATTATTATTTTGATGCCCATTGCATGAAACTAACGTCAATCTCTGCATAGAGCAAAAATTGACAAATTTGTCCATGGCATTTGTTATGATCTTTCTTGGTTGGTCGAAAGGCCACTTGCGCCTGCCAGTGATGTCTAGTTTTATCAAAGGTCTCAGAGTTCACTGTGAACATTGTTGAATAGGTTTCTGCTGAGGCAGACATGTCTTGAATCTTACGTTTGACTAGTTTCTATGTTATTCTGATGCTTTTGAGCATCTAAACAATAAATGCTCTTCAAGTAGGTAGTACTAGACCGTCTTGATATTGTTAACTTATTCCCTTCAAGATTTTTGGAATCCCCTTAGAGGTAATACAGGGCCCACCACGTTCCTGTATTTATGTCAAGTAGCCGACTTATAAAGGCTTGGAATTATTTTAATTTTTTTACCTGATGGCCCAAGTTGGAAAATTACAGCTAGGCTTTCCAAAAATGTGTTGCCCAAATCCAGAATTATGTAGCCCAGTTATGAACATTTCTATCCATTAGGTCACGCAAAATTGGGAATGTATCAATTAAAAAAAAAACCCAACATACTATTGGCTAAAGGGAAGTGCTCATTTCAAGCTGTGATTATAAAGCATTTGATTATACAATGCAAGGGTACCTAATAAACTTAATAATAATGATTCCCTGTTTGTATGTTTTGCAGCAAAGCAGTGCAGAGGAGTGGCGTCAGAAGCTGGATTCACAGAGGGGTGCCGTCCTCGCTACAGAGCTGAAGAACAACAGCTTCAAGTTGGCCAAGTGGACCACACAGTCTCTCCTCGCTGGCTCAGACCACATCAAGTTTGGGTAAACAAGCCATCAATCCCCTCTTTGCATGTTTATAGAGTAGTATTTATTCCAACCAAGTGGGCCACATAGCTACGTTTTGCTTGCTTGGATCACATTGTTAAAGAGAACACAGAGGTCCTTGAATCTTGATGACGAAAATCTGACCACAAACTAGTAGGAACCCTGAATTATATATATTTGTTTGTGCAATGGACCAGGAAATCAATATATTGAGTAAAGGATTGATTGAGGCTTAATATGTTATTGTTGCTTTGCCAATGATGCTTTAGTTATCCCTGTCTGAAAACAGGGTACAAACCTGGCATGTGGATAGTATACTTTATCTGAGGCAAGCAACATTTTGATCATCAAGATTTGTCCTCAAACCTGTATGTTGTGTTTGAATGTTCACGCGAGATCAAGCCCTGGAAACTATGGGCACAGATCAGATTTGTGGACCTGATCTATTCTGAAATTCTCGCTGTCAGCTTGAATATGTGCAATGTTTTGGAAATTCTGTTATGTCAGCAGTTAGATAATAAGAGAGCCTAGTAATGTGTATTAACCCTCATGATTAATCTAAACATGTGATCCTCGTCTTGATGCAGTTCAAGCCATGTGAGTTGGCTCCACAAATCAAACTAAACATGAACAACGCTTTGGGAATTATCTTGCCACATCTAGTAACGTACTTGGAGAAACTAGTTATGTATTTTGCCATTCTTTGCATTCTAGGTACGTGTCGCGTATCAACCCCCGTGATTCGTCCAGGCATGTGATCCTTGGCTCGCAGCAGTTCAACCTCTTGGAGCTGCCTGCAGAGATCAACCTAAACATGAAAAATGCTTTAGGAATTATCTGTTACGTCATCTGTTCATATTTTCTGTCCTATTTTCACATTCTAGGTACGTTTCGCGTATCAACCCTCGCGATTCGTCCAAGCACGTTATCCTGGGCTCGCAGCAGTTCAAGCCCAATGAGTTGGCTGCCCAGATCAATCTGAACATGGACAACGCATGGGGCATCCTGCGCTGCATCGTGGACAAATGCTTCCAGCTCAAGGAAGGCAAATACCTCATCCTCAAGGACCCCAACAAGGTAAGAAATAGTTGGGTAACCTTACAAAGAGAAAAGGGTATGAGGGGGCTTGTGTCTATGTAGCCCCTTAAATGCTCAAAACAGCCCCTTGAAATGTTATAAGAGCCCTAGTAAATTTGGGTAGAGTTCAACGCATGGGGCATCCTGCGTTGCATCGTGGACAAATGCTTCCAGCTCAAGGAGGGCAAATACCTCATCCTCAAGGACCCCAACAAGGTGAGCAGTAGTTAGGAATCCAGGGTAGGAAATATACGGGGGCTGAGGGCAATTTTGCCCCCTAATTTTCAAAAAAGCCCACTGAAATCAGTAGGTAGCCCCTAAAATTACCGTAGGGTATTATGTGAACATTTTGTTTATATCCATCAGTTTGAAAAAGAAGCCCCCTCAAATCAAAAATGAATTCTTTCTCTGTCTAAGGAATCCTAACATTGAAAAAGGGGACTTGTGTTGATGTATCCCCCCTAAATGCTCAAAGGAGTCCCCTTAAATCTTATAACAGACCCCAAGGTGAGCAATAGTTATGAAACTTGAGTAAAAAAAGGAAACATAGTGAAACTGACCAGAAATATATAATATAAATGAAAATGAGCAATTTCAAAAGTGCTATTTCCAGACTTTTTCTTTGTTGCCAATGATGCTTTAGTTATCCCTGTCTGAAGTCGGGTACAAACCTGGCATGTGGATAGTATACTTTATCTGAGGCAATCAAAACACTGATCTTAATTTCAAGGGTTAGTATTAACTTGTTCCCTCTTAAATGTTGTAATTCCAACAGATACACCAGGTTTCAGCAGACAATGGGTTAATTGGAGTCAACTTCATCCTAAAAATGTTAAACTTTGGCAGCCCCCCCAAAAAGAAGAAAATGTTTTGTTCCTTTTTATATTCGTCCAACATTTACCTTTAAAGATTGTCATGGGCGGGGATCGTAGAACCTGTCCAAATTTATGAGAGCATCGTAACTGAGCCAATGAGTTGTTTGCATCGTGGGAAAGGCATAGACAAGATGGCAGTGTGCATCTGATCTACCAATCCGAACTACCTTTATAGTCCTGTGGTCTGCATCCCTATATCACATTTAGTTCCCATGATTTTGTTAACATACTGGTTTGTTGTCTGCAGAAATATGTGACAGACTATTATATAGCAGAACCCTGCACTTGTCGGTAATTCATGTTTTGAAGAAATTGGCATAATATGTGTAAAAGACTTATGATTGTAAAATTGAAACAATTATATCTTCGCCAATTATTGACCAATTTGTTAGAACAAAGCATCAAATAAAAGCTTGTTACGAGGTCTTTCTAATGGTATGAAAATATAAATTTTGATTTTTAACCGACAAGTGCAGGGTTTTGCTATAGCCGGTTACCAAATTTTTTTTCAAGCATTGCTTCTTTTTGGTTCCCCCATATTTCATGTTATGTTAATTACAAACAAATTGTTGATTATATAATATTTTATTGCATGTTAGTCTTCAATTTATTTATTTAATTGTATTTCGTTTTTGAATGTATTGTTTGTTTGTATAATTACTTGTTCAAAATTTATTTGTGAAATATGGAAATAAATTCAAATCAAATCAAATCAAATATGATAATCTTTCCAGTCTCACAGCAGAACCTGTTTTTTTTTAAAGAACTGTTGAAATAACTTGTATGTATCTTATATCACAGCCTGTGATCCGCATCTACGACATCCCGGACAACACGTTCAGCTCCGATGAGGATGACGAGGATGATGACGAAGACGAGGATGGAGATGGTAAGAAAATTAATTAGGTTCTTTATTTTTACATCTTCACATCCATGTTATCTCTAGGTGACTCAAACTGCGGCGATTGATTTTCTATTCTGCAACCTGTATGTGTGTTGTATAAGGAATTAATAGGAAATCTAAACCAAAGTTTGTAATTTTAGATCTTAATTGTAACTTAAGGCACGATGACAAGACATGTATTGAATAAATGAAATGAGCAAAGATAATTGGGAAACCTTGGATCTCCAGATTGCGAGACTGGTGCACTAATAACTGAGCTACCAAGCTCTCGTAATAGTGGTACTTCCAAGGAATCGATTCTTTAGTTCACATTGGATGTTTTTATAAGATGGGTGATTATTTATGAATAATAATCATAAAATGTGGTTTGAAATTATATTTGGTTTGTGAGTAGATATGTTGTGGATATTGTTGAACTTAACATCTTGAATTTGCATTTAACAGTAGAACTCAAAATTAGATAAATTACATTGATGACAAGTATTGACTATCCGTAATATTTCTGTTAACTTTAGCCTAATCACAAAACAAATTTAACGTTCCTTGTGTTTAATATTTTCTATGTTTTGCTTTTTTTCTTGTTTCCCCTCGCACAGATGAAGATGACGAGTAAAGATGGGCGCTATCCAGCTATTGTACAGAACATCCCAAGATTTATTTTGATTTCCTTAATATAATATAATAATTGACATAAATAGTACAGTGGAATATTGCTGTCAAGAGCTTACCATGGGGATATGGCTTGTCTAAGCTCTCATGTGCTTTTACCCTGATATAACAAGATATCAGTTATCACCTCTCATACATACATTGTACCTTACCTTATAGAACCTGGACCTGTGAAAATATCTCGCTGTATTAGGTACCTCGTTCTAAAGAGGTTCCACTGTATTTCCATAAAATATAAGTTTATTCATGAAGAGAACATTGTGAAATGGTTGGCGTATGTTTAAACCGAAACACAAAATACTGTAGTCTACATATTAAGAATAGCACATGATAGATGTATAGTTCCGCTCCCACTATGACATACTCATTGGGACTGCTGCTTTTATGTTATGTACAAAACAAACATATACAAAAATAATTGTATCAAAATGTGTTTCTTTTGTGGCCAAGAGAATTGCTTTGTTCTGTCAGTATTTTCTTATTACCAATGTACAAAAGAAACAAAAACTTCTGTTTTGTAATGCGCTTCTTTTTCTGCTGAGAGAATCGCTTTGTTGGGACAGTATTGTCGGTGATGATTGTAATGGTAACAGACTGTAGATTTAAAGATTCATGCACCTTTGAAAGGGAATTGTTCTGTAGCTAATTTTCAACAAATTTCTGCAATTTGTGTTCAGTTTGGAGATAACGAAGCTCTGAACTAATTCATTTACCCATCATGCAATTTGTAAATGGAAATTGTCATGTTGCTAATTAAGGGCAGTTTCTAACGATCACTGTTAATTTCCGTTCAGTTTTAGAGATATAAAAGCTTTGAACAAAATCCATTACCAGTCGTGTAACTTAGAAATGGAATTGTTCCATTGCTAATATAGGGCAGTTTCTAACAATCATTGTTACTTTCTGTTCAGTTTTTGAGATAAAAGCATTGAACAAGTCATTAACCCGTCATGCAACTTAAAAATGGAATTGTTCCATTGCTAATATAGGGCAGTTTCTAACAACCATTGTTATTATCTGTTCACGTTTTAGAGATATAAAACTTAGCTTTGAACAAAATCCATTACCAGTCATGTAACTTAGAAATGGAATTGTTCCATTGCTAATATAGGGCAGTTTCTAACAACCATTGTTATTATCTGTTCAGTTTTAGAGATATAAAACTTATAAAAGCTTTGAACAAAATCATTTTCCCCATCATGCAACTTAGAAATGGAATTGTTCCATGGCTAATATAGGGCAGTTTCTAACAATCATTGTTACTTTCTCTTCATTTGTTAGAGATAAAAGCATTGAACAAATTGCTTTACCCATCATGTTGCTTACTTTATAAGAAACTATCATTCCAGTTTCATAAACTTGTCCGTCTTATTTCACCATCATTAATCTTGGTTGATTATTTTATTTATGTAGAAATACTGCCGAAAATTAATCAGTTTTATACCGAAGTAATGGATGGCATAAGTTTTGATTAAATTGCATTTTCTTCTTTCTTGTCAACTTTTTTGGTTTAAATATAAATATATAATTTTATTACGCAAGTCTTCGATCGAGACTACATCTCGATTGGACTATTTGAGATCCCATTACAATGTGGTTTTACGATATTGCTACTATAGTTATTGTAATAATCCATGTGAAATCTTATTTTATATCTTTTTCTCAAGGAGTTCTATGTAACGTAGTTCAACACATTATTTTTTTTTCTCCTTTTGGTTGCCGTTTGTTTACGGCAAGTTAAAATTTGACCAGGAACATATTGGTATAACTTTGACTGGTTAGTTTAAATTTCTGAATTAAAAAGCAGGATTGCTTTTCTGTATTTATCTCTTTGATTTAATAGTAATTTTACCTTTGAAAGTGATTCATACTACAATTCAGATATAAATTGTTTAGCGTAGTGACAAATGTATGAATGGAAATATTGCTAACAATATATTCCCTCATTTGCTTGTGATATAAAGCATCCATAAATAAAGTCTACAAATAACAACAATTTTGACTTTGAGTGCTTTTGTCAATTTATTGTATTTTGCTACAGTATTAGGTGGAAAATTATGTAATGGTTACATGTTTTACATGTTTTACTACATGTACTACATGGAAGACGGCAATCTCAAAACACACAATACTTCCATATCCAAGAAGCCCATGGGGGTGTTTCATAAAGATTAAGTTGGAACAGTTCTTTTGGAAAGGCATATATTTTGATTGAAATCAGTTATATTTCTTATTATCAAGGAGCCTTGAAGTTACTGATTTACATTTGTATTGGAAGTTTCAAATCCTTTTGTTTTGTTTTGCTTTTAAATACCTTTTATACAAATGCTACACATAGCTTTCCACAATTGTTAGAGTTAAGTTCAACTTAGAATCTTTGTGAAACACCCCCAGATTAACTGATAAGTGCAGAATTCCTGTCACTTCTAGTCGTATATTTCCTCTTTGGTATCACTAAAAGTGGAAATAAATGTTTTGAAACCACTATCAACTGTTTTGACTGAGCACTATATAGGCTGCCATGTTTCCGCATGAAATGTCACTTGAGCGCGCACTAACAAAAGCGGGTTATGTAACCGCTGTTGTTGAATGTGCCGTTTGTCGGTGGTTACGTAACCCGCTTTTATTAGTTGACGCTCAGATGATGTTTCATACGGAAACATGGCAGCTTTCAGTGCTTAGTCAATCAAGTTGATAGTGGTTTAAAAAACAATGATTATAGAGTGGTGAAGTGTGATGTCATAAATGATGTCATAAACATTTTTTTTTGGATTTTCAAATTTGGACTTCATTTTCAGAAAGAGCATAACAAATAATGTCCAAATACCGAAAATCAAAGGAACAGGTTACGTATTGGCTGAGATATGCCCAACCGAATGAGTTTTTTGTCAATGGGCAATCAGTGTTATAGTGCACTGGTTCATACAGTTATGAACCAGTGCACTATAACACTGATTGCCCATTGAAGTAAAATTCATTCAGATGGGCATATCTCAGCCAATACGTAACCTATTCCTTTGATTTTTGGTATTTGGACATTATTTGTTATGCTCTTTCTGAAAATGAAGACAAAATTTGAAAATTCTCAAAAAATGTTTTTATGACGTCATGGCTTCTGTACTCTATACCCAAGAGGAAATATACGACTATTAGTGACATGAATTCTGCCCTTATCAGTAACAGCAAGCAAACATTCCAGTGTTTCCTTCCCCTTTAAAGTTATCTTAAATTTAGTTTGATGTAAAACTTTCAAGACAAACAAATAGTATCAATCTAGTTATTCAATAACATATAAACATATTTTAACATTTCTATAAACATGTAAGATAACACAATTGAACAGTTATCTTAAATTTAGTTTGATGTAAAACTTTCAAGACAAACAAATAGTATCGATCTAGTTATTCAATAACATATAAACACATTTTAACATTTCTATAAACATGTAAGATAACACAATTGAACAGTTATCTTAAATTTAGTTTGATGTAAAACTTTCAAGACAAACAAATAGTATCGATCTAGTTATTCAATAACATATAAACATATTTTAACATTTCTATAAACATGTAAGATAACACAATTGAACAGTCAAACATATATATATATATAGCAGTCAACCTGCCTGTAGTGACCACCAATAGTGATCCCCTGCAGAGAAAAACTATGCTATGGAACCTGTCTATAGAGGTCACCTGTATACAGCAGCCACTATTCTCGTTTTCCTTTAGTGATCACTATACACAGATTTGACTGAACTTCCATATTCAAGCAGCCCATATTAGTATTGTTAACATTTTTAATGAATATAACCAGTCATAATCATGAAATTTGTTTTCATACCTAATCGCACACAGTTATCTGAAATTTAGTTTGATAAACATCAAACAAATAATATTGAGGTTTTGCTGCACATCTAAATGCATCGGTGAAGTCCTCCCAATAACATATTAAACACATTTTAATATTTCTATAAACGTACAAGATAATCCACAATTAGATGATGGATTAAAAGTGACTGTGCAAGGCAACCCTTATCGTGGATAGTTTTGTCACAGTATTCCAACATTTTATAATGAACATTACCAAAACAAAATAACATTGTAACAACATTTTTTGTTGCCCTGACGAAGATCCTGCTAGGATTACGACTCATTCAAAACAAAATAACATGAACTAAAGAACAATGAAACAAAATTTTTTCTAACTACAAGT
Source organism: Echinarachnius parma (assembly GCA_037951105.1). NCBI lineage: Eukaryota > Metazoa > Echinodermata > Echinoidea > Clypeasteroida > Echinarachniidae > Echinarachnius > Echinarachnius parma. The sequence goes on along the minus strand of JBAMJV010000698.1, from coordinate 22,268 downwards.
TGATTATTGATGCTTTTTTAACACAGAGAGTGCAAAGTTTTGAAATAACAAATGGATTTTCTGGTCTGTATGAGTTTGAAGAAGCTTCCATTGTCGAGTCGATGCATTTTCTGATTCACATTTATCAATAATCGATACATTCAATTTGCTTGCAATGTCAAAAATATTGCCATGCTTTCTGCTCTCTCATACAATCCTAACTTCTATCTATGGTGCCCTTTATTAGCCTCTTTTTTCAAGAATAGTCCAATTGACTAGTCATGAAGCAGCTCTATTTCTCTCTACTGTCCAATATATAAACTATATTCCATATTCCTGTTTTTGGTGGCCTCCACGCTTCCAGTTTCAGTGTTTTTTCTCTTCTGTCCCACCAATTCACCTCTATTTCAAGAATCAATTGGTCCAAAATATTCTTATTGCCCCTTTTTCCAGCTTTCTGCTCTTTGGTGGCCCTCCACTTCCATTTTTCAGTCCTTTTCTTTTCCATCTCTTGGATTCACCTCTATTTTCAAGAATGGATGGGTCCAATTTACTAGTTTTGTTTATGTCCAGTTATGTATTCTTATTGCCCTTTTTCTCCAGCTTTCTGCCTTTTGGTGGCCTCCCCGCTACCCATTTCAGCGCTTTATCTCATCTGTCCCTTCGATCCATCAGATCAAGAATCAACTGGTAGTGGTCCTGTTTATTCTCTCTATTGTCCAACATATTCTTATATATTCTTATTTCCTATTTTCCAGCTTTCTGCTTTTTGGTGGCCTCCCCACTTCCACTTCCAGTGCTTTTTCTCTTCTGTCCCTCCGATTTACTGCTGTTTTCAAGAATGGATGGGTCCAATTTACTGGCCATGTAGTGGGTCCATAGGGCCAACTCTACTTTGTGTGGAGTCCAATCCTCGCTCGAGTCTGGGGAAGAGTTGATAAAAATACAGGAAAATGATGTAAATTATGATGTAAAGTCAAGTATTGACACTGACAGCAGTAAATCGTGTCAAATTTCTTGGATAAAAATGTATTCCAAACTAGATGAAACATGTGCAAACAAATATAAAACACTAAAGACTAATAGTACACCAGCCACAAATCCATAAGTGCTCTAGAAAAAAATTCGACGGCATTTTTTGTTAATGGCTGGCATCCATGCTTAAACTAGAAATTGCGCGCTCGGCGGGTCGCGCAGCCGAGCACATGTATCCCCCGAACCAATTGCATTGCACTTTTGTGGGTTGTAATATTGTGAACTGAACAAGTTTGGTGGTGTACGTTGTTCTACTAGGCTGGCAGTAGCTTTTGGGCAAGGCCTCGCGCGCTGTTTGTCCTCCGAGCAGGGTCTGATTAATAGACAAGGCGATGTGCGCTTACAGCAGTGATCGCTGGACTGAGCCGCGTCAGCGGCGAGGCCTTTGCTAACTTGCGGAGCTCATTAATATTGGCATATGTAACGGGCTCTTACATTATGCAGCAGTTAAAAACAATTGCAGCCAATCGTCATTGTTTAGGGTTTTGAACAAGGTGTTATACTTGGATTTGTTTATCAATTATAGGGGGATCAGTATTCAAGTGTACTAGAGTCTCTAGAGAATCATATATCTCATTCAGTTTAAAAAACATTATTTTAATGTCAAGTAAGTTTTCAAATGACTCAAGTATTAATTAATTTGCTGTTTGATAATGGATTTATTGAAAATATTACTTCATTTTTTTCTCATTCTAACAATCTATACCTATGCAAAGTAGATCCCCTGATCTTTCTTTTCATCCCTCAGCTGAGATATTTGCAATAATTGTGCATGGCCCTGGTACTTTTTAGACATGTATTTCTGGATTTGATGTCTGAACCTAAATCTCTTACACACAACATGTGTAATGTGGAAATTATAAAAACTTATTAAATGAGAACACTCATTTAGCATGCATAAAAATGATGCAAATATGAGAACTGAATGCTCAACATGTCATTTATAAAAACTTATTAAATAAGAACAGTCATTTTAAAATCTTGAAAACAAGTTATTGATAAATTGAATAATTCAAGAGCTAAAAGACATTTTTTGTAACACATTTGAGTTATTTCTTTAACGAGTCGGTTTCAAGAGAGTCGATCTCGCCGACTCTCCTCGGTTCTAATCAGAATAGAATCAAACTATTTCGCGCAAACGCATGGAACTGCCGTGTCTCGCACAGACACAGTCTCTCCCGGTCTCTCCCGCACCGGTCCCGTCTTATTTATTTCAAGAAAACAACGCTGGCGTTCGTACGTGTACAGCGCATATACGTACGCATGCATGCAATTCGCAATTCAAGCGATCCAGTTCTAAAAAAAAATGGTTAAAATGCAGTGCATTTGTGGCCCCAAATCCTCTTAAATAAACCAGATTCCTAAATCAATTACTTTTTTGCATTTCTAAAATGATTTCTACGGAAAAATGATATCAAACTGTTCAGATTTACCTCGATTACAAACGCACTGCATTTTAACAATTTTTGTTAGAACTGGATCGCCAGCGCGGTAGGCGATCCGGCGAGTTACCTTCTCACATACACAGAGCTGATTGTGTGATTGTATGAGTTATGTGTACATGTACGCTATACGATCTCAGAACCGATTCTTCTCGGAACCGAGACATGGGTATGGAATCAGAATCGACTCCAAGCTGGGGCAGAACCGCCCAAGCCTACTTCATACCAAATAAGAAAATAATCGGACAAGAACTCGGACCTGTAGAGCGGTCACAAGGTAATCTTAACTATTTCTTTATATCATGGTTACCATGGCAACCATGAATCCGCCCCACACCAAAATCAATAGGCTTCATCCTCTTTCCTTAATACACCTTCATACCAAATAAGAAAATGATCGGACAAGAACTCGGACCTGTAGAGCGTTCACATGGTAATCTTAACTATTTCTTTATATCATGGTTATCATGGTTACCATGGCAACCAGGACTCCGCCCCACACCAAAATCAATAGGCTTCATCCTCTTTCCTTAATACACCTTCATACCAAATTAGAAAATGATCAGACAAGAACTCGGATCTATAGAGCGTTCACAAGGTAATCTTAACTATTTCTTTATATCATGGTTACCATGGCAACCAGGACTCCGCCCCACACCAAAATCAAAAGGCTTCATCCTCTTTCCTTAATACACCTTCATACCAAATTAGAAAATGATCGGACAAGAACTCGGACCTGTAGAGCGTTCACAAGGTAATCTTAACTATTTCTTTATATCATGGTTACCATGGCAACCAGGACTCCGCCCCACACCAAAATCAATAGGCTTCATCCTCTTTCCTTAAGACACCTTCATACCAAATTAGAAAATGATCGGACAAGAACTCGGACCTGTAGAGCGTTCACAAGGTAATCTTAACTATTTCTTTATATCATGGTTACCATGGCAACCAGGACTCCGCCCCACACCAAAATCTAAAGGCTTCATCCTCTTTCCTTAAGACACCTTCATACCAAATTAGAAAATGATCAGACAAGAACTCGGACCTGTAGAGCGTTCACAAGGTAATATTAACTATTTATTTATATCATGGTTACCATGGCAACCAGGACCGCGCCCCACACCAAAATCAATAGGCTTCATCCTCTTTCCTTAATACACCTTCATACCAAATTAGAAAATGATCGGACAAGAACTCGGACCTGTAGAGCGTTCACAAGGTAATCTTAACTATTTCTTTATATCATGGTTATCATGGTTACCATGGCAACCAGGACCGCGCCCCACACCAAAATCAATAGGCTTCATCCTCTTTCCTTAATACACCTTCATACCAAATTAGAAAATGATCGGACAAGAACTCGGACCTGTAGAGCGTTCACAAGGTAATCTTAACTATTTCTTTATATCATGGTTACCATGGCAACCAGGACTCCGCCCCACACCAAAATCAATAGGCTTCATCCTCTTTCCTTAATACACCTTCATACCAAATTAAAAAATGATCGGACAAGAACTCGGACCTGTAGAGCGTTCACAAGGTAATCTTAACTATTTCTTTATATCATGGTTACCATGGCAACCAGGACTCCGCCCCACACCAAAATCAATAGGCTTCATCCTCTTTCCTTAATACACCTTCATACCAAATTAGAAAATGATCGGACAAGAACTCGGACCTGTAGAGCGTTCACAAGAAAATCTCTGCGGCGGACGCGGCGGCGGCGGCGGTGGCGGCGGCGGCGGCGGCGGCGGCGGCGCGACGAGGCCAAATCCATAGTATCCCCCGAAGTGGTTCGGGGGATACAATTATTCCTTAAATACTCAGGATTCCGATTAGGCCGGATGCCAAGCCTAATTTTGACCCAAAAATTGTGTTTTTAACCAAAAATCATCAGAATGTCAAAATTTGCTTATTTTCCTTTTTTGCATGATTCTTAAAGAGATTTTTGAGGTGTATGAGATGATATTAATTATGTAACCAATATAGAGATATAACTGTAGTAAACATGAGATTAACATTGTTCTTATACACGTAGGTGAATGGCAAATTAGAATACAAAACTGTGATTTTCTCACAAATAATTGGTGTCAAACAATTAATGTATTTCAAAGTTTTTTTACTAAAAGAACTTGACATCTTATTACATTATTTTCAGCCACCTTGGTTAAAGTTATTCTGCTCTTTCTGTTAAGAACAAGAATGGTCAAATTACAACACCCAATTAATTTTTATTCCCCAAATAAGTGAAGATGGACGCAAATACTACAATAGTAAATTTTCTAGATCTGGGGGAATTTCCCTTCTTGGTGTACACACGGTACCAGTACGGTATACCCTGTGTACAATCTGAATGAGAAGCGACGCCGGCCGTGGAGCGACGTAAAGTTAATGGCGATTGCATCACACCAACATAAAAACCTTGTGCTAAAATGTGAGTATCTATGTCTGATATTTAATTATATATTAAAATATATATGTTTTTGGCAGGATCATGGTTCAGTGCACATCATATGTATGTTCATTTAATCTGTCTTTGTCGGGGATAAAATAAATATGGCTAATCCAACCCCGCTCGTGTAACTTTCACTACTCGCGATACAGTGCAAATACATTGTCCACTGCGCTACCAGCGCAGTGGGCCAGGCCCGGCTGCCGAAGTTTTGAAATTCCGCTCACACGGGTCACCGAGCCAAGGGATCTAGATTTTAGTCCTAGTCCTAGACCGAGCTAAGCTGCATACATTTAGGATCTACTAGAGACTAGGTCTAACTTTATAATATAGTAACTGTGCAAACTACCACCAATTGAGTTAGATCTCATTCTATGTTAGGCGATTTGTGTATAGTACTAGTACAAGTTATGTAGTATTTTGACCTTATTTCATGATATGCCATGACCTGTTTATTTAACGCGGTGAGTCACAGTTTACACAACTTTACATACCGTCATACAGTTATATTCATTAAACTTCAATATTAAAATTGGTTAGTGATTAGGTTAAAGGGTTATACCACTCATCAGATGCTGAGATTTGAATCGTTAGTATCATTTGTTATTCGGTACTGCCTGCATGTTGCCGGTATTAGTTATTTGCCAAGCGATTTTGGTTGAATATCTTTAGCTGTTTCTGAACCGATTTTGATCAAACAAAGTTCATTCTATCTCTACAACTTTGTGCTTATTCAAACTGTCAACTTAAGAGTTTTCATTACCTCACAACAAAAATATTCATTGAAACGCCCTCTAAACCAAAACTGAACTATCCCATTACTACTTTTGTTCACTACAGTACAAGGACGAGCCAGAAGGACCGAAAGCAAAAGCTAATCAACGAAAAGGAAGATGAGACTGAAAAGACAAAGACTTTCCAAACTCGGGTCAAGGTATGATGACGACGGTGATGATGATGATGGTGGACTTGTGGTGATGATGACGATGATGTTGATGATGATGGTGGTGATGATGATAAGGATGATGATGTTGATAATGATAGGGGGGGGGGGGTGATAATGAGGATAAGGATGATGATGTTAATGATGATGGTGATGATAATAATGGTGGTGGTGATGATGTTGATAATGATGATGTTGGTGGTAGTGATGATGATGATGATAGTGGTGGTAATGATGATGATTATGAGGATAAGGATGATGATGCTGATGATGATGATGATGATAGTGGTGGTGATGATGATGATGATGATAGTGGTGTTGAGGATTAAGGATAAGGATGATGATGATGATGGTGGTGATGATGATGATGATGATGATGATAGTGGTGTTGAGGATGAGGATATAAGGATGATGTTGATAATGATGGTGGTGGTAGTGATGATGATCATCATCATCATAGTGGTGGTAATGATGATGAGGATTATGAGAATAAGGATGATGATGTTAATGATGATGATGATGATAGTGATTGTGATGAGGATTAAGAATAAGGATGATGATGTTGTTGATGATGATGGTGGTGATGATGATGATGATAGTGGTGTTGAGGATGAGGATATAAGGATGATGATGATGATGAGGATATTGATGATGTTGATAATGATGATGGTAGTGGTGAAGATGATGATGGTGGTGATGATGATAAGGATGATGATGATGATGAGGATATAAGGATGATGGTGATGCTGATAATGATGATGGTGGTGGTGATGATGATGGTGGTGGTGAAGATATAAGGATGATGAGGATATTTATGATGATGGTGGTGGTGGTGATGAGGATAATGATGTTGATGATGGTGGTGGTGATGAGGATGATGATTTTGTTGATGGCTGTGGTGATGATGGTGAGAATGTTGATAATGATGATGTTGATGATGATGATGGAGTTAGTGATGGAGGTGGTGATGATGATGATGATGTTGATGATTATGGTGGAGTTAGTGATGGAGGTGGTGATAATGATTATGATGATGAGCATGATGATGATGAGGATGATGATAATGTTGATAATAATGATGCCAGTGGTGGTGATGATATAAGGAAGATGATGAGGATGTTGATCATTTTGATGATGATGTTAATGATGATGATGATGGTGTTAGTGATGGTGGTGGTGGTGATGATGATGATGATTTTGATGATGATGTTGATGATTATGGTGGAGTTAGTGATGGAGGTGGTGATGATGATGATGATTTTGATGATTATGGTGGTGGTGGTGATGATGGTGGTGATGATGATGAGGATGTTGATAATGAAGATGTTGATGATGATGATGATGGAGTTAGTGATGGAGTTGGTGATGATGATGATGATGATTTTGATGATGATGTTGATGATTATGATGATAGTGGTGGTGATGATATAAGGATGTTGATCATGTTGATGATGATGTTAATGATGATGGTGTTAGTGATGGTGGTGGTGATGATGATGATGATGATGATTTTGATGATGATGTTGATGATTATGGTGGTGGTGATGATGGTGGTGATGATGATGATGATGATGATGAGGATGATGAGGATATAAGGATGATGATGGGGATGATGATAATGATGATAATGATAGTGGTGGTGATGATATAAGGATGATGATGATGATGATGATGTTGATCATGTTGATGATAATGATCATGATCATGATCATGATGATGATATAAGGATGGTGAGGATGATGATGATAGTGATGATGATATAAGGATGATGATGATGTTGATAATGATGATGTTGATGATGATATTGGTGGTGGTGGTGATGATGATGAGGATGATGATATTCTAAATGACAATTTCTTTTTTAACTTCTATTTCCTCAAGTCATCATATTCTATGTATGTTTTATGCTTCCTATATCACCAGAATATAAGCTGACTTGGGATATTCATTCATTGGAAGGTAAGCTCACAAAGATAACAGTTGTGTTGAGTAATATAGGGCATGTAGGAATGGACCACAGGTTTGATAGTATTGATTTCCATGTTGTAACTAAATATTTTATTTAGACCATTGTCACTCATACCAACACTAGTTTGCAATTTTAAATGTATATCATCTTTAAATATATTGACCACTTCATGGATTTAAAGAGAATTTAAACATAGTACTGTTCACTAGTACTTGTATACACTCCAAGAAAACTACCTCAAGGAAAAAGTATCGCCAGGTCAGCACAGAATGTTACTTTAAAGAAATTTTCTCATCAAATAAGCAATTAAATTGCTCACTATTTAATGATTATGTTTTGAAAGTTTTAGTCTCAGGACTTTGACCAATGTAGAAAAAAAAATGGTTTATTATATTTATTCTTATTTCTATTTTCTTCTTCGTTGTCTTCTTGTGTATGTATTATTGTTAAATTGTAAGTGTTTTAAATATTACTATCATCAATATTTGTTTTGATGAACAGATTGGAAGCTTTCGAGATTTGATGGAGATGCATTCTGATCAAATGATGGACAGATATGATGAGCAATGACAGGGTGTTATAGAAAGCTGGAGAAGAGCAGAAACTGATTGGATCATACGGAAATGAGTGTCACACAGCATTAGACACAACAAAACTGCTATGAAGAATTATAGGGAAGAGAACATGAGGAAGGAAATGCAGCATAATGTTGGACACTGATGGTCCATATAGAGACTTCAAGAGAAAAGCCATGACTAGAGAGATTTGATGGCTCTTAGGCAAAATACTTACATAGAACTACTGGGACAGAGGTTGTTTTTCTTTTTTTAAGAAGATGGACATTTTCCAGGCAAAGAGAGGCCATTGATTGCAGCACTTAAAGGAGTAATAATAATGATAATATGAAAAATGTATATAGCAGTTATGGCAAACAAGCCTCTAAGTGCTTTAGAAAAGGAAATTAGAGTATATGAAGTAAAGAAGTAGAGAGAGATGATATAAAACATCGTAAATGTGATCGGGGTTGAAGGTGGTTTCATGACTGCTACAGTGGTAAGTTCACAGCAGAGAGAGTTAGATTGTGTTCTTCCTCAGGGTGATGTCGGGAATGGCGAATATAACCATTATCATGGAGTATATCAGGGTCTTGCGCCAGTTGTGAGGTACAACCCTCTTAGTATACTGTTAGAGACTGTGGTAGTACTTTTGTATTTTGTAAATTGAAATGCAGCACTGCTTTATGCACTTGATTAAGAGAAAGAAAAAAATATGCAAATTTGATAATGGGTACGATGCAACTTTTTAAACCCCTCTTATTTGATGGAAATGATAGTAGTCCTATGACATGAAATGTCTGACTGTAAGTAAGTATACCCCGAATTACGTTAGTCTGGTCAGGCTATATGAGCTGCAATACTGTTACACACTAAGATATTCATTTGACACATTAAGGGTGCAAAACGCTTTCTTAATTGTTGGACCTTTATGGGTGATGTGTTGCATTATATGGGGTTCACAAATGCACCATTAGGGTGCAAATGCCAATTTGGGTTCCAGAAGTGCACCCTAAATGATGGTGCTATTGTATTTGTAGCGTCACTCTTATTGTGCCCTTATTTCTGAGTTTGTATTGTAAGATAAAGGTCTTCATTTTGTTTTCTTGTGACTCTGTTTCAGGTAATTAAATCATTACAGTACTATGGATACCTATTAAAATGATGTCAACTACTTTGACCTCATGAAATGATAATATTAAAGGGATCTAGTTAACACTGTCCACGTCTACACACCTTACTTAGAACTAGTGGTTCTCTCATGAAAATGATCAATGAATGTTTGTTCTGCAGTTAAGAATGAGGTTATTTATACGTCCATACGCTTGTGATTAAGATATTGGCACTCTATCATCTTCACATTTTGTTAACACATTTACTGAATTATAGGTAATTAAATGGGACATGCACTGACAATAGTCTCTGTTTCACTGAGCTGACCTTCACGAAAAAAATAATGTCCATCATTGTTCATCTAGTTCATTAATATTTCATGACAAAAGCGTTTCAAATGCCAGTAACAAGTATGCATTTAATTATGTGTGTCAAAAAAGAGTATGATCTTACATGTGATTGGAATCATCTTTTGCATGACATGTGTTTTAAGCTTTAAAATGGAGATCCAACTTGCTCATTTGCTAATTTTGTTGGACTTTTTGTGATTTGTATGATGGAAGTATAATTATGGTTACGTATGCACTTCATTATAGGTAAGTTTGGAGTGAAATAGACTAATATATATTTGAAACAGAAAGATAACTAACATTTAGAAAATGATTGAGTGCATGTCGCAGACACATGTTTCATATAAAGTAATACAATTGATAATGTATGTTTCCATTGCTTTGATTTTCACGAAATATTCATGTAGCATTGATTCCCTGTGTCAAAGTTGGCATTTTCCGGTTTTATATTTATTTAATTATATCATGACTCAATTATGAGCATTGCCTTATCATGTGTTAGAACTACATTTCGGATTTACATCATGACTTTGACTTCAGGAAATGCATATGTCTTCAAAACCTTTAGTTGATTTTAATATTAATAATTGTTTTAATAATATTAATAATTGTACCATCTTTAAACTTCAATTGTTCACTAATTATTGAGTATCGATGTTGTGTTTTTGTTGGTGTTGTCTTCTGTACTTGTTATTGTTAAATATTTAGGTTACGTTTCTTTTTAATAGTGCAATTTAGATTCATAAGTAAAACCTCAATTTGTGAGGGTTGTATGATTTCCGTGCTTAAAATAATGTATACAAATAATTTCTTTTGATTTGATTTGGATTTTGTTTACATAGGTTTGCCGTTAGCAAGCACTTTGCTTCTACGGCAAATACCTGTCAATTTTTACACTCTACCGTTTTTATTATTGTATTTTACCTGAAATAAATGAATAAATGAAATGAAAAATGAAATGAAATTATACATTTATGGTTTCCACTCTATGTCATGTATTTTGATAGCATTTTATTCAATATAACCACTTTAGAATGAATGTCACTGGGTTTGAATACATTTATTTTTAGACTCATTAATGTACCCCTAATGCCTAATCCTAAAACTGGGATATTTTGCCTAAACTTGCAATCACTTGGCAAGCATCCATACACTGTAAACTTGAATAACAATACTCATATCGTACTTTGGCGAGATATTTGGTATACACAAACATAATAGAAGCTGGAGCTCATTATTTCCTCTCTGGATGACTCGTTCATAAATTTGGCAGTCATGTTAATTATATTTACCTATATTGAATGGGGTAAAATACATTTGGTGATTGTAGGTAAGTAACCTGGTTTGAATTCTTTGAAAGGTAATGTGGTCATGGGAAATAGAATAAAGAAAACAAATACTTAATATAAGCATTCCTGTATAATGGTGACTTTTATTTTGGAATGAATTTGGGTGGGTCAGTGTGTTTGGGTCAGCGTGTGTGTCTGCGTGCGTGTGTGCATGGTTTTCTCATTGTACAATTACAATGATATATTCGCCACTACATGCCAGTATTTGATAAACCAGCCTGCATAAACGGTTCATAACAAAAATTGTTATAATGTAGACACATTGATTTTGTTTATGTTTTATTGTGTGTGTGCGCACACGTTTGTTGCATATTTGGGTGTCTTTATTTATTATTTTATTTAACATATCGATATCAGAAAAACCTGCTGCATTGATAACGAACTCTATTCTACATAAAAATGCATAACCAATCAACATGATTACCATGTAACACAATATTGGCTCTTAAAAATTTAGTCTAAACCTTAGACCAATCAGATTGATTTCACAACAATCTTTTTGAAAGTGATATTGGGGGAATATTGGTTGCTATGGAAACGAATTTAATTTAATCAATGAATAGTACATTGTATGAAATAATCATGTTATATTTCACACGATTATTTGTGAAAAAGGGTTGTTCGAAACATACTCGACTGAAGGATTCGTTTGAATTAATACCAACGGTTAACACACATCATAATGTAACATGTTACATTACTTTAGAGGTATTTTCATCATTTCTTCAATACCCTTTAAGATTTCCTTTTAAAATTATCTTTCGAATATCACGCAATTATCAATATAAGCATATACTATAGTATATTATGTTTATGTATACTGTTTATACGTATTTATTACATAAACACATTATTTTCACCGACATTCATGAAATAGTCTTGTTATTTTAAGAAATTACTATTTAACAGTTGTTGCTATGGAAACATGTCCGTTGCTAGGGAATCCCCTTTCAAATTATCAACATCATCATGTCTAAGTTTAAAGTAACATTTATATATCTATATTATTATGCATTGGGTGCCCTTTTTATGAATGACGATACAAAAAACACACACTTATGCACTGATAACCGTATAGTGTGCATATAGGCATGAGTTGTTGTTTGCGCGCTAAACGCGCAAAAATCAGGAAGTGAGGGTGTACTTTATCATCTCCCAGCATGGTTTTATGACTATAATGAAAATTGTAAGTACTTATTTTATTTCAATTACCTAAGTAGCTATGCCTTGAAAGGTTTATATTATTCATCTTTCCCCTTTTTTTTATCTAGCATTATAATATAGAAGTCATGATATTTTGTGGAAAAAAATGAAGAAAAAACGAAAATAAAAAATTGTTACTACGGACCTAAATTGGTTGCTAGGCAACAACAGAACAATCATTAGGGGCCAAAACAATTTTCATGAATTGCATATATACAATATGACAGCATCATGTTGTTTTATGTACACAAGTTCATAATTTGCTTTTATATTTGGCAACAATCATACGAACTCATTTTCAAAGATGTAGCTAAATTGCGAAAAAATGAGAAATGGGCGTGGTCTATTCGTGAGGCGTTTCCATGGTAACGGTGAATTTTTGAGCTTGGCATCCGCCCTAACTTTGAACAGTATGACTTCCTGCATCGATCCATGATAGATTCAGACCATTAACAAAAAATGCCCTCCAAAGTAAAAAAACGAGTCTTGGCTGGTCTACTATAATATGTTATGACCACAATGGTCTTCACATAACATAGTATCATTTGAAGTGGTAATCCTGATAAATTGGTAGGATTTGAGCAACAGACCATTTCTTATATTTCCAAAAAACATTTTAATTTAATCTTCTACCTATTGGCAGGCCCCCACACTAAATGTTTTCCTAAGTAAAATCATGAATGTTCAAATATATTTCGCTGAAGAGAAATTTACTTGCCCCCAAAACAATGTGAAACAAAAGAAACAAAATAAAGGTAGTCATAATCTAATCAAAATACAATTAAATTAAATGTATGGTATAAATCCTATTAGAATGTTTGCATTTTTAGTTGCTGGTTTAGGTCAACTTATATCTTTAAATGTTATAAAGATTGTAAAAGTCTCTTCTTTTTTTTCTGACAATTTGTTTACATTTTTATCTCATAGTTGAACAGAAATGTTAATAGCCTAATCGGGCAAGTAAACTATACCATTTATGACATTTTTACTTGCCCCAGGCAAGCGGGCAACAATTTTCTTACAGATTCTTACCTTCTTTTCTGAGTCTCTTGACACAGTCTTGTACTTCAGAGTTGTACCTTTTGTAGGCAGCCTCAGTGTAGGCCAGTGGAAGCAGTCCTGGAATGGCTAGCATAGTCTCATCAGCCATGAATGGGGCATGCTCCGGGGCTCCTGCCGCTAAAACAGCTGTGATTGATAAAGAAAGCAAGCAATTGTTTCTTTTTACTTGAAATGAAAATAGATTTAGGTGATTCAAATAACAATTTTGCAATCAATACATGTTATTATTAAATTTAAAATCACTATAAATTATCAAAGTAGAAATGATATAGGAAAAAATCTCTTGATATCCAACACATAACATTGAACTCAACCAAATTTGCCAAGTATAAAAATAGGAAAACAAAACAAGTTACAAAAGTAGAAAGACTAACAAATTATAAAATCCAAAGCAATTAAAATTGCATCAATTGTGCTCATCGATCATCATTATTTTGTATCATCACACAACTTCCTGCCAATTATACTAAAACAAAGATCTCTATCATGCACTAGTAATTTACATGTGTCTACCTGATGCAGTAGCGGGTCCCACTGCCTTAAGAACAATCAGCTCCTTGATCGCTGCCGCTATGTTGGGCAACTTCTTGAAGGCCTTCTTGCTGGAACCCTCCACTAACTCTTGGCTGTTGGTCAGCACCATCTCTGCCAGCCGGGGGCGGAATTTGCCCCTCTGAAATTTCAGTAAAATAAAACATATCAGTGTATGAAGTTTGCATGTGACCAGCTTTATTTTAAAGTGCCCTTCAAAAAAAAGTAAAGATGCAAATGTGAACAATAGACCATTAGAGCATTACATGACTGAGCTCTAGAGGGCCAAACAAATGGTCCACTGCATTTATCTAAAAAAGTTATAAATAAAGGAAGAATAATGAAACACATTAAGTATCAGTACTGACCAGTAATATGATAGGTGACCATGTGCTTGGCTTTTGAAAGATTTAATTTGCTTGTTCAAATTGTTTGAAGATTACTTGCTGAAATAAAAAGGACTGTCATTACATTTGAAACGATCAATTATCCATGAATAACTCTCCAGCAAGTTGGTAATGACATTCATTCATGCGAAAAAGTAAAAGAACACTAAATCTACATTTGAACAAATATTCATCTACTTTTTAATGACAGCTAGTTTATGTTTTTTGTACTAAATAAAAAAAAACAGGTTAACTGTTACAGCACTTTGCCTTGAAGCACAATGGACAATATAACTAATAGTTTTCAATGAGAGTATGTTGTTTGCGTCAACATATGATATACAAAAACTGATTACAGCACTTACACTTAGCTTCCATTTCATCAGTTTTGCGAGCTCCTCATGTGTGATGTACTTCTCCTTTCTACCTTGTATGGCCTGGGGAAGATCTGTCTGAAACCTGAACAAAAAGAAGGGAGAGGGAGAGAGATCAGAAGAAGGGAGGTAAAAGAGGAGAAGGAGAGATGGACAGTAAAGAAACTACAAATGATATGTCAGTAAATTGTATCAGCTATAAAAACAAGGTTGGCATCACCCATTCACTAGCACTTGCCTGATTTTAATAGCAGGGGCAAGTAAAAGTAAAACATGATCGATGTCCGGCAAGTAGAATTGTATAAATGGTCAAGTTTGGAAGCTCGATCTGGCAACTAACATTTCTGTTAAACCAGCATATATGCTAGAAATTAACCTTTTTGCCTTGAGACCCAGTCGGGCAAGTAAAAACCAAATTTTTCAACTTCTAGTGGCCCAAAACCTAAATCTGGTGGCCCCAATCAAAGAAAAACATTACAAATTCTGTTACATTTGCTTGCCCGAACGGGCCAGTAGAAATTAGAATCAATGAAATTTGGTGGCCCAAAGCCAAATTTTAGTGGCCCCTGGCCAGCGGGCCTATACTAATTTTGAGCACTGGTTAAACAATGCAGGGCTCGACATTCGCACTGGCCCTGGGACAGTGAAATTGCACTTCGGGCCAGCAAAAATGTAAAAAAGTCATATTTTGGTGGCCCGATCCCAGTAAATTTTTCTTTAGGGCCACCAGAAAATGGGAATAAATTATTTCACTGGACCGACCGGGCCACTTGACCAAAAAAGGCAAGTGTGGAGCCCTGGTTAAACTACAAAAGAAAATGTTAATCCTGATTTGTAAACCTCATCTAGAGGTAAGCAGTTATGTTAATTTTCTGTTTGGACAAGCTATACACATTTAAATTTATTTAATTTTACTTGCTAAACAGGCCAGTAGAGAAAAAAGTTCGTTTTTTTAGTTCCTTGGAGCTTACCATTTATCCAGGTCAAGCAAGTTCTTGGTCCCCCCAGGTTTCTTGATGTTGGATGCCTTGAGTTTGAGGACTTGACCATACAGCCCTAGAACCCTGGTCCACTCAGCGGCCTTGGCTGACCGATAGAACTCCTGGCTGGACATACTGGCGTCTTGATTTTACTGTTAATTTAAAAATGCATTCATTATTACAAACAGAGAGTGATCTGAAAATAAAAACATATATCAATATCAATCATATCATCAATCACACAAGAATTACCAAATTTACCAAAACAGTACAATATTACTTTCATTATACTATATCCTTGGCTTTATGTATTATAATTGATATTTCAATTATTTCATACAATAACTTAAGTTCTAAAAAACTTATGAGCAGGTATACAGCTCCATGCAAGATTATACAGTACACTGTATGCTGGTAATATACTGTAGTGTATATCGACATATGGTGTTATTTTGTTGGTAAATTAATTGTCAATGTGATATGATTATCATTTTATCAAGATCGTTATCACGTTCAAGTTCAGATTGCAACAACATTATACACACATATAACAAACTTGATCGTTTGAGCAAGTTGCCTCTTAACATTCTGATTTCAAACTTAAGTTGGGACTTACATCACGATTCGATATTGTCGATATGTCAAAGCTGAATTGGTGACAGAGAGAAAATGTGGAATAAAACAATGTCCAAAGGGTTCCTAAGTCCGCACAAGTTACACACGACACAAGAATGCGTTATGTAGCGAAGATGCAGCTTCAAACTACCCGCGCGCAGCGGCCCAGTGAACGTCCTAATATTCGATCAAAGGATTTACGTACGGATTGAGGGGTGCATTGGTGCATTGTGTAGTACACTACGGAACACTGGTCAGGTGGTGGTAGCATATCGATGGGTGGTAGCCTACCAGCATTATTTCAGATTGTTCGGATGGTGCTCTGCTTTGTAAAACGGCGCCATCTAATTAAATTGGCATTGCAACATAATTATGGGGAAATGGGTGCGGAAATCGGTTATAAACGGGTTATAAACACTTAACAACTTATAAACGCGAATTGGCGAAAAACACTCACACAATAAAAAAATGAATTATTTGATAAATAATTGGAGTTCAAGAGTTCATCTAGATCAAGATTTTGTCGAAATAGATTCCCGCCATAGGTGTTGAAAAGTTGAACTGGCGCCACATGAAAACAGAGTATAAAGATCTGCTGCTACATTTTAAAAATAAGTCTGGGCAAAATTACTTATATTTTAAATTATGTTTTATTTTCTGTAATGGTAGGCCTACATCTAGAGAGTAGAGAAACGCTAGAGTCGAATAAAGTTAATGTGTTTTCTCGATCAAGTACCTGGTTCCCGCAGGCAATGGGTTAACGATATGTAAGCACTATTATATATTTTAGCAAAGACAAAATCTAATTTACATGATAGTCATATATCTTTTGTATAGCTCTAAAGCGACTGGCTATGTTAGGATTGCGTCAACGAGAGTAAACAAAAAGTCAACTGATCAATCTGTTTTAAAAATGGGAAAGTTATTTATTTATTTATTTATTAACGTTTTATTTCAACAGGTTGCCCTTTCAGTTAAACAACTGATCTACTAAGGGGCCCTGCATACAATTAAAAACAATACAAGGGCAATACACTTCACAATTTTGAACACAACAAAACAATGAAAATAAATACAAATGAATAACAAATATTAGTTAGTTCTATATAATTGGTGGGCAAGTAATATGATAATTATATAGAATAATATTACACATTAATGTGCACGTTTGTTCATTTCATTAGATTTGCATCAGCATAGTAAAACAAAAATGTCAACTGATCAATTACTGTTTTTTTCAAAATGGGAAATACTGCTCTATATAAGGTGGGCAAGTAATATTAATTATCATTTGCACGTTTTCGATTTGATTGTAGATTTGATCTGATTTTTAATTAAATTATTATTCGATCATTCGTGGGATTCCTGTGGGAAGCTACTACCTCACTGCTTATTAAAATAATATACCGAACAACAAGTACAACAAAATAACATACATTAGCGGCAGGCGCGCCGGAAGCAGTTTTGGATTGGGGGGGCAAAGACCTAAGGGGGCTCACGATTTTGTTGTGTATGGGCTCATGCCCAACCACACACACAGGGTTGCCAGAGGTGAGAGTGAGACATTGTGAGGGAGCGAAGTGATGAGCGGGGGGAGGGTGTATATAGGAGGGGGGTGTCCCCCTCCCACGGTAGGGAGCTTTTGCATTTTTGGATTTGAAATGGTGCAATCTGGTGCATACCTAGATAGGAAATTCGGGCTTAAGATTAACTGTATCTGGGAAAGCGTGTTATGATTTGATCTACCAGAAATTTTAAATATATTTTCACGAAGAAAACAAATAATTGACACACTAATAAATATGCCACATTATGTATGATCTAACAACATAGCCTACAGTCAAGAATGGCTGGGGCTGAGCCAGAGGGGGAGGGTTTGGGAGGGGGTATCCCCCTCCCACGGGGAAGATTTTGCATTTATATACTTGAAATTGTGCAATTTGGTGCACGTCACACAAGCATCCAGAGCAATACCAGCCTACACGGGAACTACGTGGCCCAGTACAGAAAAAGTACTCACCACAGACCATACGCAAGTTACAAAATACTGAGATAATCTGTTCGCGCGCGAAGCGCGCAGCGAAATTACTTAAAATGAATGTATAAATTATTTCTGAACGTTAGAATTAACAAGTCTTAGCTGATACATTTTTTTATTTTCGGGGGGGGGGGGGGCTTTTTTGGGGGGGCAAAAACGTGTTTTGCCCCCCCACTTTTTGGATTGGGGGGGCGGCCGCCCCCCCTGCCCCCCCCACTTCCGGCGCCTATGGCAGGCGCGCCGGAAGCAGTTTTGGATTGGGGGGGCAAAACCCGAAGGGGGCTCACGATTTATGTGTTTAGGGGCTCATACCCGACCACACTCACAGGGTTGCCAATCCCCCCCCCCCCCCCCCCCCCCCGTTCAAGGGAGCTTTTGCATTTTTGGACTTGAAATTGTGCAATCTGGTGCATAAAAAACATGATCCAACAACATAGCTTACAGCCAAAAATGAGTCCCGAGGGAGCGAAGCGACCGAGGGCTGTGGAAGAGCCAGATAGGGGGGGGGGGGGGAGAGGGTTTGGGAGGGGGTATCCCCCTCCCACGGGGAAGATTTTGCATTTTTATACTTGAAATGATGCAATCTGGGGCATAAAAAACATAAACCATATGCCACATTTGTATGATCCAACATCATAGCTTACAGCTAAAAATGAGTCCTGAGGGAGCGAAGCGACCGAGGGCTGGGGCAAAGCCAGAGGGGGAGGGTTTGGGAGGGGTATCCCCTCCCACGGGGAAGATTTTGCATTTTTATACTTGAAATGGTGCAATCTGGGGAATAAAAACATAAACCATATGTCACATTTGTATGATCCAACATCATAACTTTCAGCTAAAAATGAGTCCCGAGGGAGCGAAGCGACCGAGGGCTGGGGCAGAGCCAGAGGGGAGGGTTTGGGAGGGGGTATCCCCCTCCCACGGGGAAGATTTTGCATTTTTATACTTGAAATGGTGCAATCTGGGGCATAAAAACATAAACCATATGCCACATTTGTATGATCCAACATCATAACCTTTTAGTTAAAAATGAGTCCCGAGGGAGCGCTGGGGCAGAGCCAGAGGGGAGGGTTTGGGAGGGGGTATCCCCCTCCCACGGGGAAGAATTTGCATTTTCATATTTGAAATGGTGCAATCTGGTGCATAAAACATAAACCATATGCCACATTATGTATGATCCAACAACATAGCTTACAGCCAAGAATGAGTCCCGAGGTAGCGAAGTGACCGAGGGCTGGGGCAGAGCCAGGGGGTTGGGAGGGGGTATCCCCCTCCCACGGGGAATATTTTGCCTGTATATACTTGAAATGTTGCAATATGGTGCATAAAACATAAACCATATGCCACATTTGTATGATCCAACATCATAGCTTACAACTAAAAATGAGTCCCGAGGGAGCGAAGCGACAGAGGGCTGGGGCAGAGGAGGGGCAGAGGAGCCAGAGGAGGGGGGTTTGGGAGGGGTATCCCCCTCCCACGGGGAAGAGTTTGCATTTATTTACTTGTCATGGTGCGATTTGGTGCACGTCACACAAACAGCAGAGCAATAACAGCCTACACAGTAAGTAGTGGACTGGTACAGAAAACCCACCCCAGACGTACCAAATGCAAGTTACACAACAAACTGAGATAATTTGTTTGCAGCGAAAATTTTAAATGGATGAATACTCAGTTTTTAAACGTTAGAATTAACAAGTATTGGCTGATACATTTAATTTGTTCTTTTCCTTTTTCTTTCTTTCTTTCTTTTTTCTTCCTTTTTTTTTGAGGGGGGGGGGGGGCTTTTTTGGGGGGGGGCAAAAACGCGTTTTGCCCCCCCACTTTTTGGATTGGGGGCGGCCGGCCGCCCCCCCTGCCCCCCCCACTTCCGGCGCCTATGATTAGCGGTTCTAAAATTAACGATTCTTTAAAATAAAAAGATTGTGAAAAAAGAAAGCAAACAAGAAGAAGGAGAAATGACAAAATATAGAATGAGGGGTGCAGAGAGTGAGAAACTTCTTCGCAACCGCTATTGGAATGCTAGCCTTAGGGTATATATATTCCGAGCCCCTCTGTCTTTTAATTAGACACCCGGTCGACAATTTATTTATGCCATACGCATACACGAATAAATTAATGAAATTAAAGTATAGACCCATACTGAGATGCAGCTTGCTCCCAAAGGGAAGTTGAAGAGATTTGCCGAAAGGATTTTGAAAATTGGATGAATGCGCATCCACCGGCGTGCATCTTTGGGGGAAAGGGATCGAGCCGCACAAATTAAGGGGGCACTTTCGTCTTGTGGTATTCCCACACTCTTCACTCCGCCCGGAAACATTTCGTAACCCAATATAATTTGTAAAAAAATTCCCAAAGGCTGCCCCCTTGTGAGAAACATGTGCCTCTGTGCCCCCCCCCCCCCCCCCCCCCCTTCGTCTGGGTTGCCCGGTAGCTACGCCATTGCGCGCATCCAATAAATAGCCCCAACATCCGTTCTCTCATTAGGTAAATTAATATTTCAAAGTGCAGCTAGCCGTGTCTATTTGTAGAGTCCATGCCCTCGAGTGTATTCAAATTGTCTCCACAAAGACAATAATTTGCTCTGCGATGTAATACATATAAACAGATACGTGATATATAAACAGCAATCATGTTTGCAATGAGTTAAAATAAAGACAAGAATGTGATAAATACAATCATCTTTGCAAGGAAATAGTGTAAAGACACACGAAACATGTAAAGCACGGTGTTGATATAAAAACAAACACGTGATATATCAATTCCTGTTTTTCAATCCGTCGTGATATTAAATTTTCTTCTGGATTCCTATATTACACGAAATATATATTTTGGAGAAGGTTTATAGGAACAAAAAAGGGGGGGGGGGGGGAGGTGGGGGATTGTGGAACAGATTAAAGGACAATGAAATCCAGACAAATTGTTGTATGCACTATAAGACACTAAATATAATGAATAGTCTCTGAAAATTTGAGCACAATCCGTCAAGAAATAAGAAAACTATGGCTCTTTAAAAAGAGCCATGTATTTCTTCGAGTGACTCAAATTGGCAACGCACTCTGGCAAAGTTGTGGACAACTCCCCATACATTTTGTACACAAAATTTCAGTTTTGTTCAATTTTCTCAAAATTTATGTTTACCCTTCGTTCGAGTTCAACATATGTTTTGTAGAATGCTTTTATACATAACATATCATGAGTTGGGGGAATGGAAAAATGTGACTATGAAGAAAACTGTAAAAATGGGAACATTTGTGTACAAAACATATGGGGAGTTGTCCACACACTTATCAGAGTGCGTTGCCAATTTGAGTTACCCATAGGAATAAATGGACATCTTCAAAGAGCCGTAGTTTTCCTGTTTCTTACCCGATTATGCTCTAACTTTCAGAAATTATACTTCTTAATCTCTTCAAGACTATGAAAGCAACATTTTGCTTGGGTTTCATTGCCCTTTAAGCTTTGTTACCTATAATCGTCAATTTCCAAAGTTCTCCATGCACCAACATGACCAAGGTAAATCTCGTATACTATTTTATTGGCATATGCATTGGGATATGTGAAATATATGTCAAAATTAATTAGAAATCTTATGACTACATGATTATCGTGGATAAATAATAAAAACAAGGCTAAGAGAAATGCATTGTTTGCTCCTCCTATGTGTCTATTGGAATGAGCATGATGATTTATAGGCTCTTTAATATACAAATTATCCATTCATGGATAGGGTATATATATAGTTAACCCTTTGAGAGCCACCGTCGACTTTAATCACAATCACAATACACATTGCATCAAATTTTCTAATTTGCTCCTTCATCCACAAATAATATAGAAGTGTAAAATTATGATTATTTAGACGCTTGACTTCTCCCCAAGCTTGCTTTCATTGT